>JACXGM010025747.1:0-15191 GCA_016801145.1 Umbra pygmaea | reverse complement strand
GGTAGCTCTGGATCACTGTGGGTAGCTCTGGATCAATGTGGGTAGCTCTGGATCACTGGATCACTGTGGGTAGCTCTGGATCACTGTGGGTAGCTCTGGATCACTGTGGGTAGCTCTGGATCACTCTGGATCACTGTGGGTAGCTCTGGATCACTCTGGATCATCTGCTAAATCACTCAAATGTAATTTTATATCCTTGTTTGCTCATATTTATCAAGGTTGGTAAAAAATCTGGAGAATAATCTACATAAACTCACTGCATTAAAGGGGCCTGTTTTTTCTGGGTTAAAATTACGAGAAGACAGTTTTCACTTATTTCACTAAATATTTTTTATAACTCATATCATGTGAACTTGAAACAAGTGACTGTTTTCTTACAAAAGTGACTGTCATGATGAAAACCTTTTGATTTAGTACATGCCTTGAATAAGTGTTAACCCCCATTGGACATTTCCACTTTAAATAATGCGACAACCTGAAATGAAATAGGATTGCATTGGGATTATTACCATTAGTTTTACACAACATACTGAACACTTTGAAGGTGTAAAGGTATTACCGTAAAAAAAAGTATTCACAGTGCTTCACGTTTGCCACATTGTGTTATCTTACACCTTAGCAAATCTATAAACAAATGAAAATGAAAATAGCACAAGTACATAAGTATTCACAGCCTCTGCTCAATACTTTGTTGAAGCACCTTTGGTAGAAATTACAGCCTCAAGTCTTTTTGAGTATGACGCTACAACCTTGGCACACCTATTTTCTATCAGTTTTTCCCATTCTTCTTTGCAGGAACTCTCGAGCTCCATCAGGTTAGATGGGGAACGTCGGTGCACAGGCATTTTCAGATCTCTCCAGCCACTCCTTTGTTATCTTAGCTATGTGCTTAGTGTCGTTTTCCTGTTGGAAGATGGACCTTCACCCCAGTCTGAGGTCCAGAGTGCTCTGGAGCAGGTTTTCAGCAAGGATGTCCCTGTACATTGCTGCATTCATCTTTCCCTCGATCCTGACTAGTCTCCCAGTACCTGCAGCTGAAAAACATGCCCACAGCATGATGCTGTCACCACCATGCTTCACTGTAGGGATGGTATTGGCCAGGTGATGAGCGATTCCTAGTTTCCTCCAAACAGGATGGTTGGCATTCAGGCCATAGAGTTCAATCTATGTTTCATCAGACCAGAGAATTTTGTTTCTCATGGTCTGGGAGTCCCAGATGGGCTCTCATGTGCCTTTCACTGAGGAGTGGCTTCCGTCTGGCCACTCTACCATACAGGCCTATTAGGCTTGAGTGCTGCAGAGATGGTTGTTCTTCTGGAAGGTTCTCCTCTCTCCACAGAGAAACACTGGAGCTATTTCAGAATGACCATCTTGGTTACCTCCCTGACTAATGCCCTTCTACCCAATCACTCAGTTTGGCCGGGTGGCCAGCTCTAGGAAGAGCCACTGTGCTCATTGGGACCTTCAATGCTGCAAATATTTAACTGTAACATGCCCCAGATTCATGCCTCGATACAATCCTGTCTCTAAGGTCTGCAGACAATTCCTTGGACTTCATGGCTTGGTTTCTGCTCTGACATGCACTTTTAACTGTGGGACCTTATATAGACAGTTTCCAGATCATGTCCAATCAACTGAATTTATGATATAAAAAATGCATTAGAACACGTTCATCTCAAAGACGGGTTTGTTCAGAATCAGCTACATATAGCAGGTCGACTGACTCGATTTCCCTCTCATACATTCCTATAGCAACACAGTGCATTTCCCTGTTGAAGCCTGGCATCAATGGACTTCAATAGGGCTGCTTTCAACAGTTTATTCAGTGCTTTGAAACTACATGGTCAGTGGATAAATGCTGCAATTATGTCCCACCCACGGACGCTCAGCCGAAAATGAGCTTCCCCTCTTTGAAAGACCAGCAGCCACCACTGCAGTCTATTTTTTTCGCTTCAATCACAATCACTTAAAAGCACTATTTGAAAAAAATATGGCGCAGCACCTGAAACCCTTGTAAAAGTATGTTTTAGATGTAGATGTCTAAATCCACTCTTAGATTTAACATTGTACACCTGGCTTGACCACAGCCTTAGCGAACTATGAATAATCCCAGATCCGGGAAGTAAAACCTGAATACACATCCTATTTTGCCTGTGTAAGGATTGTAAATCAAAGGGTACACTGTTTACCACAATTCTAAAGATGTCTGACAGCTTGGAGTCATCAGGTAAGTTAATCCTAAAGGCATGACTCAAGTCCTCCAAAGATTCAACAGCACACCAGATGAATTAATGGATGCCTAACTAAGCTTCAACTGCACACCAGATAAAACAAGAGAATTACCTCAGACAGATGGACTGATCATAGTCTCAGAGCAAATAGATAATTGCACATACTGGGGGCTGAGACAGGGGTGTCTAGGGACACTATGACCCTTTCCAAAGAGGAGCACAGCAAGGGAGAAAATAGATCCTACTTTCCCAAGCATACCGCAGACCACTAATGGGAAAATGGCAAACCATCAACCCCCCTAAAACAAGGCCATTTGAAGACCACACATTGAATGGTGTGAATGGTGGAAAACTTGACATGGTGTAATGCAGCCTCTTAGGGACGACATGAAACAACACAAGTACCAGCTCATGAACCAGTGACTCGGACCCCATAATTGCATTGGAGAAAGGGTATCCGTGTGGGCAACATGCAGCCAGCCAGGCAGAGACATTAGGGGTTGTCCCGTTACTACAATGCCTTGCTATTGAAGTTGTCGAGCCTTGTAGTGAACAATTTTTCTAGTATTTTTGAGAATTGGGAGAGCAGTGAAACATGTCTGTAGTTTGAAAGTGTATGTTTATCACCAGCCTTGCATATTGCTATCACCTTTGCCATTTTCATTTTATCTGAAAAAACTCAAATTTTCAGAGATTGATTACATACATGCGTTAAAGGTTTAACAGCACAACCAATAATACTTCTGACCATAAACATGTCAATACCATTCCAGTCGGTGGACTTTTTGCTCTTAAATGTTTTAACAATCTCAATTTATTTTTCATCAGTTTCCTTAACAAACAAAGATTCATTAATATTTACATTATTGCTTAGCACATCATTTATACTGCCAACCTTTGTAATCTCCTCAGCTAAACCTGGATCAACTCCAACAAAAAAATAATTAAATTAATTTGCATCTACGGTCATATCCTTAACCGCTGTATTGTTTTTAGTCAGAAAATAGTCTGTCACGACTCAACCAAGACACAGTGTTCTTACTATGACAATATTGTTTCATGTAATGAGTCAGAAGGGGATGAGGAAGACAGATAGCCAGAAATCCACGGATCAGAACAGAATAGTCGTTATTCAGGCACAGGTCCAAATACAGGGTCAAGGTAGTCAGGCCAGGCTGGGTTCTATTCACAATTCAGGTATGCAGTCCAGGCTAGTGTCGATACACAGATCACTAGGAGAAAGGCAAAGGTACAAGGCAGAATCCAAAAGCAGGTCACAGAAATAATTCAGTTGTTTACCAGAAATCCAAAATAGTATTTAAACAGGCTCAGTAATGTCATTTGAAACTTTCAATACCTCAAAATGACATGAGGCATCAGAGGGGTTTATATACTGAGGGAAGGAGTGCAGGTGATTAGAACTTGGGTGATTGTGATCTGATGACTGGGGTGCGTTCGTGATGAGCAGGTTCTTGTTTGTTACCGGTTTGGGAAGGAGTGTTCAGGGACGTGATGGATGCTGTCAACGTCACATAGTCTCCTGTTTTGCCTTTTTTATTCTTGAAAGTTCATTCAACACCTTCAAGGTGTTTCTTATATTGCTTCTGATGTCCCCCAGTAGTTTTTCTTGGCGAGGTATTCGTTGATGTAAACTTCTGTCCCTTTTAATTTCCTTCCCTATCTGAGGAATGCTGACTTTTTATTTCTGTTCATGAACTGAATTATTATCAATGGAGTGGCCGTTTTGTTTTTTCATGGCAGGGTATGACAATGATACGATAATAGTAAAGGTGTTGAGTCAGATACGATAATAGTAAGTGTTTTGAATCAGATATCAAAATAGTAAGTATTTTGAGTCAGATATCATAATAGTAAAGGTGTTGAGTCGGATATCATAATAGTAAGGGTTTTGAATTAGAAATCATAATAGTAAAGGTGCTGAGTCGGATATTATAATACTAAGGGTGTTGAGTCAGACAAAGTATCATCAAGGGTGTTGAGTCAGATATCATAATAGTAAGGGTTTTGATTTAGATATAATAGTAATGGTGTTGAGTAAGAGATCATAATAGTAAGTGTTTTGAGTCAGATAACATAATAGTAAGGGGGTTGAGTCAGATATCATACTAGTAAAGGTGTTGAGTTAGATATCATAATAGTAAGGGTTTTGAGTCAGATATCATACTAGTAATGGTGTTGAGTCAGATATCATAATAGTAAGGGTGTTGAGTCTGATGTTTTGGCTACTAATAGTGCATTACAGCGCTAGATAAGAGAACAGTTAAATCAATACAACGTAGCATATCCTATTGGTAATGTAGTAACAGACATGACACCATATGTTTACATAGTTTAACATGATGCAAATGGGATAGGAAAAGAAGTAAACCTAATACATGGTTTGCACTTAAATTACAGTATTTTATAACACAATTGTTAACAATAGTTAAAAAGTCGGGAGAGACTGTTGCTTTATTTTTGTTATACTGTATCCCATCAGGGTTGACATGTTACAATGTTTGGAGTTACAGTATGCAGATTAGTGATAGGTCGTTCGCGAATGATTCTTTCTGTTTGAACAAATCTTTAAAGTGAATGTAATGACCTGAATCCCCCCACAAAAGATTTGTTCATTTGAGTATTCTTCTCACTATATCCAGCATCCGCTGAAAGCAACTGCAGTTGGTAAACGAACTGTGAAGAACAGATCCAAAGAATTAGTTCGCGAACGAATCATTGAACTGGCGAAAACAGATTTGCTAATTGTTGACTCCTTCTGTTAATTATTGTTCCAATGAAGTGGATTCAGTTCTAAAAGGAGCTGGCACACCTTTTCAGAAGGGGAGTTAACGAAAGTAATATAGTAATATAACGAGTAATATATCTAATTACTTTTGATACCAAGTAACTATGGAGGACCAAGTCTGCCGAAATAAGAAATAAATAAATAAATAAATATATGCATCAATGAAATTATTTATACATAAAAATATACAAATATAAAATTATTTATTCATTAATCAATATTATTTCCCTATTTATTTATTTCTGTGATCATTTATTTCTGTATTCATTTATTTTTATATTCATTTATTTCCATATTCTTTTATTTCTGTATTTATTTATTTCCGTATATATTTATTTCCGTATTTCTACATCCTTAAGCTAATGAGAGGGCGGGACTTAATCGTTCAGTCATAGCAAGCAAGCCAAGAGCGGGAGATAAACCATTTATACGGTCTGTGATAGCAACAGATTGTGAACGTAAAAAACGCAGCTGGGGAGGAACCAAGGGTACAACACGGGGTTGGTTTGTAGGATAAACGATTCTTTCACCAACCCCAAAAAGAGATGCAATGTCACAAACAGAAAATCCAACTAAATGTGCCGATTAGTTGCGTTTTTTTGTGGCTTCGGTGTATCCTGTTGTGCTCCGTTAACTACCGTAGCTGCTCTCTCGGTCCGGCGAACTTAATTTCTGTGTGTGTGTGTGGGTGACTTGTTGTGTTTGTGTGCGTGTGTTTTCACGACAACGGAACATTGCACTGGCGGTTCTATTCTTTGATGAGAACGGCGTCCGACTGCTCCGGCATTAACGGAATCGTATATCGAAAAATTAAGTGATCACACTTCATCCAAATTCCTACACTGCATGGTCAACCTCTGTGTCTTAATATGATGCTTATTGCAATAAACTTTCAGCCAGACCCTCCAAGCGAAAAAGTTAATAATCAAATAATAATCAAAGCTAGCATTTTCACCTAGGGTAGCCAAGACTCAAATCTCTGGCAAGAGACTGTATGAACCCTACTAAGTACTAATCTAGGCATGTACAATCGATCTTCACACCCTAATACCATTAACCAATGGGAAAAAGGTGACAACGTGACAAGCTTTGATTGACAGCCTCCTCATTAGCTTAAGGATCTGGAAATACAGAAATAAATATATACGGAAATAAATAAATACAGAAATAAAATAATATGGAAATAAATTAATATAAAAATGTATAAAAACTGAAATAAATGATCACGGAAATAAATAAATAGGGAAATAATATTGATTAATAAATGTATAATTTAATATTTGTCTATTTTTATGTATATTTTTATGTATAAATATTTTTATTAATGCATATATTTATTTATTTATTTATTTATTTCTTATTTTGGCAGACTTGGTCCTCCATAAGTAACAAGTAAATGAATATTACCGTATTACTTTTAAATGGAGTAATTAGAGTAAGTACAAAACAACATATTACATTTCCTGAGTAACTTGCCCAACACTGCTCATATACTGTACATTACATAGATACAAATATTTCATTCCATCTAAAGATAAAGCAGAGTTTGAACTGATTAGAAAATAAAATAAAAAATATTTTGAGCATGATGAACAGCAGAGCTCTACGTAAATGCATCCTCATCCTCGGTAAGATCCTCCAGCTCTCCATCTCTGCTTCCATTCAGCTCCCCTTCTCTGCTTAGACTCCTGTGGGCGTATATATAGTTTTAACGTCTGCTGAGAAAAACATCGGTTTAAAACTTTAAACGCCATGCATGTCAAAGAATATAGGTTTTAAAAGTATTATATTTAATATAAATCCAAATCTATGTGTGTATGTAATAACATTCTTTGTAGTTAATCTCACACTGAAAGAACTGCATTTTAAAGGGCGGCCCCTGCTGGATTGATCAGGGCCATTGAGTCCAGGCTCACCGCGGTCCTTTCCATGTTTTATTATTCACCTTCAACTCTACTGTTTCCATTCACTCATTAGCCTCATATTTATGTTCCTGGTTGTTCGTCTTCTGATGTGGTTCATTATGTAAATGGTAAGTGTGTACAGGTGTAGATGTTGGAATGTATTTTAGACTCCACACAGTCTGTTTTATTTCTACACAGATATAATTACGGTAAACACAGTTTGATTTTCATTCAAAACGTCACATTTATCTCCGTCTCTCTTTCGGCTGTGTGACATACATTGATGTTTTTCACGTATTCCCTGGAGGATAAATATGAGGTCGCACATGTAAAATCTTCGTCATTTATCATCACAAATATGCACTACCAGTTCAAGGTTTTAGAACACCCAGGCATTTTCATGTTTTTAATAGGTATTCAACAAGGTGGAGGGAAGTAAAGAATAATCTTAGACTCACTATTTCCAAAACTATATATAGTAGAATCTTGGGGTTATCATGGCTGAAAAATCAACTGTTAACTAAAGACACTGGAGTGGCTTTAAAACAAAAAGGTAATTTTCCAAAGCCTGGACCTCAATCTAACTGAGATTATGTGGATATTGTTGAACATTTCTTTTCAAGGAAGGTCTTCCCAAAGTTGCAGTGTCCAGACGTGCAAAACTGGTTGAGACTTATGCAAATTGACTGATGGATGTATTTGCTGACAGAGGTGCATACTATTGACCAAAGCTGGTGAATATTTATACCATTTATTTTCTGTTTTATATATCTTAATCATTTCGAAATTTATTTGAAATATTAAAAATTCTCTAAGCAACACAAACACACACACACCTTATTATTGAACTGAACATATTGTCTTAATCAGGCACGGTCGGTGGATCATAATTAGGGACGCGGGACTTGCATTACTGTCTGGACTGGGGAACACAATGGGTTTGATGCACTACACACCATTCCATTCACTCTGGTCCCGAATGTAATGCGAGCCCGGCGTCCCCAATTAAGATCCACCGACCGCGGCTGGTCTTAATTGACATTTGAAATGATATTAGAGTTCCTTCCTATTTCCAAATTCCCTGGTGGAAGAGCTGGAACAGTTAACACTTACTTCAATGAAGGATGAACCTTAGATTCCAAACGCCCCCAAGAGTCTCTGCAATTAATTAGAGATGGAAAAGAAAATCTCAATATCTAGGATGAACTAATTAATATTTGGATTTTTCCTGATGTATGTAAGAAGACAGTATATTAGTGAATTCTATGGTGTTCTATTGCTTCCAGTGTTCAAACCAGTTCTACCTTCCTAGCTAAGACATGTATCACTTCTTAGGCAGGTATAATTAGTTGTGGCAGAGATCTGCATGGGTCCCAGATTAATTTACTGTATCTCCAGCCTGACTAAGAATACAAAACAGCAGGCAGCACACCATTAACTATGCTTCCCTCTGGGCTTTTTTCTACGAGTTTATCAGGAATGGCCAACATTTTCTACTGGAGGTGGAGATCTGTCTGTCTGAGCTGCCTAAAAGCACTGATTGGTTGTTGATTGGCTGTGCCAAACACAAACCTTTAAAATAATAGTTTAAACACATAAACCTTTAAAAGAATAGTTTGGGATTTTGTAAATATGGACTTGTATCTAGTTTCCCTGAGTCAGGTAAACTGCTGGATTCCATTTTAATGTCTTCCATGCTACTTAAAGGAGTATTAATGTCTCTTGAGATATATGATAAATGTGCTAATGCTTATTTGCATTGACAAGAATAATTAACTGCTAGCCTAAAACTATTGATTCAGCATTCAGATACATTACATCTATATCTACACCTAAATTGGACTAAGTAGATAAGGGCCTCATTACAGACAATCCTAAATTCTCCCTTCATGAAAGATTAAATAGAGTATTTGTCATTAGCAGGGCAGCTGACGGGGGGACAACCGGGTATGTTGTCCCGGGCCCAGTCCTGAGGGGGGCCCCAAATTTTGTTTTTGCACAGTCATTTTTTTTTAGCGGGGGGCCCAAAATGTGGAGTTTGCCCCGGGCCCACAGATTCCTGTCAGCAGCCCTGGTCATTAGTGAAGTCATTTGGGAGAAGAGCAGCTCCTTAAAGACCTATTAAAAATAAATGACATAAATGGATGAAATGTAATCTTCTGCTATGCATGTGTTCTCAAGTACTCTAAATATGTACACTCATTCAGGTATTGTGGCATACCAAGGCTAGCTCATTAAGTTGTTTTGTTTGACTCCAAAGTTGGCATAAATAATGATTTATATGAGGATATGTAGAGCAGTGTTTTTCAAACCGCTCCTCGGGGAACACCAGCCTTTCCACTTTCAACACCTGATTCAAATAATCAGTTAATTATCATGCCCTTGATTAATGAATACAGTGAGATAATTCAGTGGCTTCAGCTAAAATTTGGAACATCTGGTGTGCCCCAAGGAGAGGGTTGAAAAACAGGTGTAGAGGACTTACGCAAGGAGACCTCCTGGAGCCGACATGGAGCGCTCTGCCCTCCGGTTCAAACATTCAAAGGGGTTACTGAACGACTTTTTCCTGAGCATGGACTTTACCACAATCTAATGAAGGGAAAGAAATTGGCACAGCCTTCATTACAAATGACTCCATATTCCCGTCCGAAATGGGTTACATTGAGATGACTGAGTGAAGCTTGTCTCCTGTACATACAGGCTGGCCATTTGACTCACCACGGCAGACAGACTGGCCATTTGACTCACCACGGCAGACAGACTGGCCATTTGACTCACCACGGCAGACAGACTGGCCATTTGACTCACCACAGCAGACAGACTGGCCATTTGACTCACCACGGCAGACAGACTGGCCATTTGACTCACCACAGCAGACAGACTGGCCATTTGACTCACCACAGCAGACAGACTGGCCATTTGACTCACCACAGCAGACAGACTGGGGATGAGTCTGATGGAGTTCTGGACCTCCTCCTCAGTGACCTCCACCACAGTGCAGTGCTCTTCTTCCAGTGGCAGGAGGTCTGTGCCATCTTTGGTCACCCAAGAGTGCTCCTGACAGCACACGGGAGGACGAGGGAAACAGTTACACGACAGGCACAGCTCTGCAACTGAACATTTAAGTGACAGAGAACAAGGATTTGTTTCATTGAAGGCCCAGTACCCATTTCACCTTGATTTCAGGAATGGTGATCCTTGTATCAGGATTTTTATCCAGCATTCTTACAATGAGGTCCTTCAACTTGTCACACACTTTAGGCCTGTGATACCAAACAGAGACTGAGATTAACAACCAATAGAACCATCTATATTCTATACTAACACCATGACAGTATCGGTTTAGGGTTGTCAAATACAATATCATTATTTCACTACGTACTATTTGTACACTGTATAGAGTTCAGACTAAATATCCTGGCATGTGTCCTTCAGTGGGACTCACATTATTGGGAATTCCACAGGCCTGTTCCTTATCTTATTGTGCAGGCCAATTATGTATTCATCAACGAAAGGGCACTGACAAGTCAGAAGAATGAAGCAAAACAAATGACAGTGCTGCTACAAAGACAAAATTAACAATGCCTAAACACAAGCTGTTTGTTTCCTAGCAAGCCATTAAATGTATTTCTTTTAAAAGCATTATTATGTAAGATATAATGACAAATTGAACAATACTTCACAATACCCCAAATGAGACCAAAATAATCCATGTAGAATACTGTACACATTATGGCAATAGAACATTACTTACCGTCCCATAGACAAAGCAATACAATGTGACCCCCATGGCCCACACATCCAAAGCCTAGCAAACAAGAATATTGACAATTGGTGTAGAGCATAGAAATTGAATGATTAGAAATGCCATTCCAATTCAAATCAATGTAGCAGAATGGTCAGAGCGGCAGCCATTTTTGTGTACTAATCGAATGACCAAGCAAAACAGATCAATGAGGTTTCTACTCAATCCATTTCTATGTTGTAGAGCTTGTTTAACAACACAGTAGAATAATGTTAGATACAATGTTAATGTTCGTAGATCAATGATCTAATTGTGTCTCTAACCTTGCCTGTGAAGCTCTGTTCATGGTCCATCATCATCTCTGGCGCCATGAAGGCCGGGGTCCCAGCAGAACTGGACAGGAGGGCATCACTCCCCTCAAACTGGTTACTGACGCCGAAGTCTGCAATCTTCACATGGCCGTCGTCTCCTAGCAGCAGGTTAGAAGGCTTGATGTCTCTGTGGATTATCTTCTGGTAGTGCACTGGATAGAATAGAGGCAAATAGGACACACTGATTTAGTTCTGTTTTAGACCTTTTATAAAATATAGAAACAGCTCCTGATAAGTAATGTAGTTCTTGATGTTCAGCTGTCAAATGTCAGAAAAACAACATCTTTTCCAGACCATATCTGACTCGTGACATTAAAACCAATGTTTTGCTAAAGACTGGTTAGCAGGTTTAGCAGTTGCAGGTCTTTGAGCATAAAGATTATAAGGTCTGTGACCTATAGTGCCGGGTCAAAGGTAGTGTACTGTATAGGGAATAGGGTGCCATTGGTTATGCAATGCAGATGGAGGACTCACAGTATTCAATTCCCAGGATAACATCTCTGAAGTAGAATCTGGCCTGTTCCTCTGTGAATGGAGTGTCAGAGGGTACCTCCATTACTGGGCTAGGGCCAAAAAAAACACAGAAATGCAAAAGGAAGCAAACGTCACTACCTTCATCCTTTCGACAACGTTCATTTGTGAATCAAGTCAATGGTTCATTGATTTAATATCATAATGTTATATAATACAGTTAATTTCAGAACATGATAAAAACATACCCTTTTGGCATTAATTCAAAGGCTAGAAAATGAATAGAGAATATAAACATTACTCAGAGCTCACATTTGTTTGTAAATAAACTATATAATGTATTAAACTTCACCAATGAATACAATACAAGACTATACATAACAAAAACATATTCATCACCTTAAATGTATTGCATTGACACAATGAATGCATGTTACATACCCATGTGTAGATTGTCTTCATCAGGGTCATCAAGAACCTAGAATAGTAAAGGATAGATATGTGACATAAATTAACCAGCACCAAACAATAGAAAATCAATCTTCCAATAATACATTGGACTGTTTTCACCTCCACCAAATGCACTATGTTCTGGTGATCTAGTTTCTTCAGGATGGCGATCTCTTGGTAGACCCTATCCAGTGGGCCCAGAGTTTTGGGTGACAGCCCCTGTTCTGTTGTGGCTCCTCGAGGGGGGGGACGTCCTATAATCAAACACCATTATGTACTGTAGAAGTTCATGTTCATACATGTTCTAAAGAAAATAATACCCCGTGGGCCCAAACGGACGGAACTGAACATGTTTACATGTTATTGTTGTCAACCAGTACTTAGTTGGTATACAATTTTAACCAGTGTTGCAAACAATAAACTTAAGGTACAACTTCATATAGAAACAAAATTATTGGCTCAATGTTGATTTAGGATAATTTCCAGCAGCCTTGCCTTTTTATATATATATATATATATATACATATATATATACATATATATACACACAGTTGTGGTCAAAGGTTTGCATACCCCTGGAGAATTGGTAATAGATGTACCATTTTCAAAGAAAACATGAGTGAGCAGGCAACATATTTATTTCTCCTCATGGGATTCATATTTAACTGTAGGTCATAACAGAACGGCACAATAATAAAACAAAACATGGCAACAAAGAAAATAATGAAATGACCCCTGTTCAAAAGTCTGCCTACCCTCAGTTCTCAATATGGTGTATTGCCCCCTTTAGCATCAATGACAGCATGATTTTTGTCTATGAGGCCCAGAATTCTTGCAGGTGGTATAGCTACCCATTGGTCTTGGCAAAATCCCTCAAGGTCATGCACAGTCTTTGGTTGTCTTGGATGAACCGCATGTTTGAGATCTCCCCAAGTGGCATGTTATTATGGTCAGCAGACTGTGGTGGCCACTCCAGAACCTTCACCTTTTTCTGCTGTAACCACTGGAGGGTCAACTTGGCTTTGTTCTTAGGGTCATTGTCATGCTGGAAAGTCCAAGAGCATCCCAAGGGTAGATTTTGTGCACAAGAATGCAAATTGTCTGCGAGTCTCCAATAATATGCTGTATTCATCTTGCCATCAATTTAGAACCCTTTAGAGCTCACACCCCCCAAAACATCCACCACCATGCTTCGCAGTGGGGATGGTATTCTTTTCATTATAGGCCTTGTTGACTCCTCTCCAAATATAGTGCTTATGGTTGTGACCTTAAAGCTCTATTTGGTCTCGTCACTCCAAATTACAATGTGCCAGAAGCTGTAAGGTGTGTCAAGGAGTTGTTGGGCATATAGTAGCCAGGCTTTTTTGTGGCACTGGCACAGTAAAGGCTTCTTTCTGGCAACTCAACCATGCAGCAATTTTTGTTCAAGTATCACCGTATTGTGCTCCTTGAAAAAACCACACTGTCTTTTTCCAGAGCAGCCTGTAGGTTACCTGTGGGTTTATCTTTGTATCCCGAACAATTCTTCTGGCAATTTTGGCTGAAATACTGTTTGGTCTGCCTGACCTTGGCTTGGTATCGAGAGATCCCCAAATCTACCACTTTTTAATAAATGATTGGACAGTACTGACTGGCATTTGCAAGGCTTTGGATATCTTTTTATATCCTTTTGCAGCTTTATGCAGTTCCAGTACCTTATTACGCAGCTCTTTTGACAGTTAGTTTCTGCTCTCCATGGCTCAGTATCTAGCCTGCTCCGTGCATCCATGTAAGAGCTAACAAACTCCTTGACTTTTTATACAGTACACCGACACTTATTGCATGATCACTATCCGTACATAATAGTCCGATTGTTTTGCATGAACAGTCATATTGTCAAAATCAATACTGAAATTTCTGCCAGGGTATGCAAACTCATGAGCCCAACTGTGTTTATATACAGTATATACATATGTAATATATACAATATATACTTTTATTAATATATACATACATTATCTTAGTGAAAAAGTGAGTACACCCCTGTGAAAACTTTTCATGTGACAGCACTGAAGAAATTACACTTTGATACACGGTAAAGTAGTAAGTGCACAGCTTGTGTAACATGCTCAGCGTCATATCCAGAGGTTGTCTTTGGGAAATAGATGTAGCAGCAAGGGCGTAGGTTTGGTTTCAACATTGTTGGGGACACTTTTTTTTACTATCCTATCAATGCTCCTGCCTATTGCTAAAAATATGACCTGATGCACGTTTTTGTGCCTGATAAGCTAGTTCAGTGGTTCCCAACCCTCTCCTTGAGGACCACCAGCCTTTTCAAACACTTTAACTGTCATAATCCCTAAACCGTTTTAAGCTCTCACCTGTGACCATGTTTGTCCAACACTTACTCTCTCGTAATTGCTACTTTGATCAACTGGCACTTCATTTGCCTGATAAATGTATTTATGCTGTTTAGAGAGTATATAGTTATATACAAAGTTATATTAGAATCATTATTGACTGTGAGATTCTGATCTTTTAAATCACTTAATCATTTAATGAATCTCATGATTATACCGTTTTGTTTACTGTAACAGCACTCCATTTAATGTTTTCAGAATATAACATGAAAATTATAATGTAAACAAATACATATTTTTTCCAACAATAACCAAATTATTTAACCTTCAGAAAATTATAATTTGTTGACCTAAGTCATACCTATCATTATCTTTGACTATATTGAGCAATGCCACAGACACTATGAATAATGTTATTTCTTTGATTATTCCATCCATCCATCCATCCATCCATTTTCGTCCGCTTATCCGGGATCGGGTCGCGGGGGCAGCAGCTCCAGCAGGGGACCCCAAACGTCCTTTTACCGAGCCGCATTAACCAGCTCCGACTGGGAGATCCCGAGGCGTTCCCAGGCCAGGTTGGAGATATAATCCCGCCACCTAGTCCTGGGTCTTTCCCGAGGCCTCCACCCAGCTGGATGTGCCTGGAACACCTCCCTAGGTAGGCGCCCAGGAGGCATCCTTACCAGATGCCCAAACCACCTCAACTGGCTCCTTTCGACGCAAAGGAGCAGCGGCTCTACTCTGAGATCCTCACGGATGACTGAGCTTCTCACCCTATCTCTAAGGGAGACGCCTGCCACCCTCCTGAGGAAACCCATTTCGGCCGCTTGTACCCTGGATCTCGTTCTTTCGGTCATGACCCAGCCTTCAT
>JACXGM010025746.1:0-15171 GCA_016801145.1 Umbra pygmaea | reverse complement strand
TTGGGAAGGGAAAGAACACAACTCCTCCAGATAATCTCTCGGGGTATCTAATGTCCGATTTACAAATGCCGTTGGCGCACCGCTTTACCGTCCTGCTTGGAGTCAATTTTTGTCGGACCTGCTCACATTGTAACGGTTGCTATGATGTGTGATTGGACAATGGCAGTTTTGGGGGAGGGGCCGGCGATAGGTCAATTAGGATACACTGCATGTTTGTGTGTGTTTTCGATTAAACAACATTTCACACACTGTTGCTGGCATCATAAATGGTGTCATCACCAGCCATGTCTTTAATATATTGCTGTTGTCCCCTTCACAGCCACTCATCGAAGGGTGGTTTCCCATCAAAGATGGCAGGACTGATAGAGTTTGCCAGTATAAATGAGTCGTGGCTTGAGCCAGGGTAATTCGCAAAGACATGGGTGATTTTACTATTAGCATCGCAAATTACTTGTATGTTGATTGAATGGGTTCCCTTGCGGTTTATGTATATCAGTGTGATTAATTAATTCTGAATATTTTGGGTAAATGTGTAGGCTACACTAGATGTATGCCTATTTTTTCACATCTTCGGACACCACAATGTTTTCCCTTGTGTGGTAATATTATACCTTGTAATTATGTATGGGTTGCAACAGATGAGTCTGTGTAGATGAGAGGAGCAAAGAGTATGCGCTTTGTGCACACGCTACATTATGCCCAAGCATGCGTCTTTAAAATATTATCTGAATAACACGCCACTAACTTTTTACCAGGTTCGACACCCTACTGCATCGACACCCTACTAACAAACAACACCACAAAGAATTATTATTTTACACTGAGAAGTGTACATGTACCATTTATACGCCCAGGTGTAAAAAATTGTACTCCGGTCAACAGTATTCTGGATTTTCTACACTTTGGCATTCGCTGTGTACTGCAGTTACGTTGTAGTTTAAGGATTTGGCCAACTGGTCTATTTTGTATGAGGTGTAATGACCACGGCTTAAACAATATGGTATTCCAATCTTTACAAAGCAAGGTGTTTAATATCCAGATGTCCAAGATTCCAAAACTGTTGTCAGGCAGGCAGAGTTTGATACACAGTTTTACACAAAAGTACTACAATACCAAAATCTGATTGTCGATGTCAAAAGGGCAGGCAGGGTCTGATCAACAGAAGGTTGTAAGGCAACAGTACAGAAGGGCTTAATCCAAAATGTAGGTCACAGACAGAAAAAGGTCAAAACACTATATATTCAGAGTAGGCATAAACAGGCTCAGTATGATGCTGCGTAATACAAACAATACCTCACAATGTCCTACTCTAAAAGGCAGGTCAATATAGGGCAGGACACAGGTGTTTAGAATTCCGGTGATTGCGAGTGTTTCTGAGGGATGCGTTCACGTGAGCTGGAAAGATGGTCCTCTGTGGTTTACGGAGATGGGTTCCGCGGCGCAGTGGCACTGCAGCCAGATGATGTTACGAGGAGTCTAGGATTATTACTGTCTGATCGTGAAAGTGTGTTGTACTCTGGTAGTTTCTAAAATATTAACGTTTTTATAAGTGGTAATGTCTAAAAAGTCGATCCTTTCTAGATTTCTCTATGCTGTCAATTTTTTTTTTGGATCTGATGAGATAAGAGAGAAACACATTGAGGGGAATTTCTGTGCCATTCCATAGGATTTCTTATACGGTATATATCTTTTCAAAGAACGACATGATGGTGATATAGATTTTTTTAAACATCATAAATATAAATCTCTTCCCAGTGCCCCATGAATAGATTGGCATAGTTAGGGACAAAAGCAGAATCCATCGCCTTAAAAATGATAAAACATAAATAAATTAAGTAAGCATGTGAATAGGCCTATAAATGAAAACACTAATTTCTACTAGTAAATATAATGTTTGCTCATGTTGTTGTTTGCATATGTGGTTTAAGCACCATACACCATTGTTCTGTACATTACCTTTGAAAAATGAACTGTGACATCCATTATAAGGTTTGTAGGCCTACAGAACGTCAGTGTCTTTTATAATCTTTTATAAACTGTTCACTTGACAGTCGTGCGCTGTCAACGTGCGGGATTCATTTCAGTCGTGTTTAAAAAATTAAATATATGATATAGAAATAAAGGTAACACTTTATAATAACCATCATTTATAAATGGTAAATTGATAGTTAAATAATGTTTAGTAAATTGTTATTTCACTATTAACAAATAATTATTTTACTGTTAAAAAACAATAAAATGATATGTAATAATGTTTATTAATCATTAGTAATGCTATAAATTAACTGTTTATTGTTACACACATTATATCAATTATATACAATATTAGTTATTGGTTATTGATTTAAAAAAATTGCAAACCTTTAAAAAACTGTTTAGAAACATCTATAAACATTACCTAAATAGATGGACCAGATATTCCCAACAGTTTGTTAATATTTACTAATTGGTTTGTAAACCGTATCCAAACATTAGTTTAGTTTAGTTTACCTTTATTTTACCAGGCAAGTTGACTGAGAACACTTTCTAATTTGGCTAAATGGTTTAGAAACACTTGGATTATTAATACTTTGTCAGTGGTTAGTAATTGGTTTGTAAACTGTCTATAAATATTGTCTGAATGGTTATTATAAAGTTGCAAATGACGATTATAATAAATTGCTAAAAGGTTAATAAATACTTTCTAAACGATCTATAAACGTTATCTAGTTGGCCATTGTAAAGTTACGACTGATGTTTACAATACTTTACAATTACTAAATAAATGGTTTGCAAACCATCTATATGAATGATTGGAATGGCTATTATAAATTTGCAACTGGTGTTTGTAAAAATTAGTCAATGATGAATAAGTGGTCTATAAAGTCTCTTTATTATGTGATAAGGAATCAGATATACATTGTCAGATGGCCGACAAAATGGGCGGACAGGAGGTCGAATGACAGTTGAGAGCATCAATTTGTCATATCTCCCAAACCATAAATGCTAGAAACTGATGTTTTGGTTGGTACCATTGAAAACCTATTCATTTATACTTCCCATAACGGAGTACCCAATCACATTGTTGCTTGCAACTATATTTCATCATAATTTTGCTGGTGAGAAAGGTAGACTACCATAATTCATCTTTCAGAGACCCACTTATAATAAAGCTGTCAAAACTGTAGGCTATTTCTTGATATTTTAAAATATGAAAAAGAGGTCTAGGGATAGATGGATAAAAAACCCAACCTGTGATGTGTGGTATGGCAACGTGCTGCACATTTATGATAAGCCTTTGCCTAGTTCCAATCCATGAATCAGGCAAGATAAGCCCCATAACTAGTCGAAAAAATCCAGTTGTCCCGTAAATTTGTATCGGGTGTAATGTTTACTAGTAGTGTTTGTGTTAGGTTCTTCAGTTCTTCACTCTGTGTAAGGTGTGGAGGAAGAGGGCTCTAGAAATCCCAGGGTGTGTAATGTGAGTGGTGCTGTAGGTAAGACAATTAGCCTAACGAGCCAGCCACCAGTGTATTGACATAGGACAGCCACTAGCTAGCTATCTCTTCAAGAAAAAAACACTTTAGATTAGATTACTTAAAACATCTGGCTGGTTAGCATGTCTACATCAGCGACAATCATTTGGTGGTAAGTGAATGTTAAAATTGTTTTAATTTTTTAGATGGCCTTATTTGGAAGTTGGTGTTGAGATTTGAAGCAAGAGCCCAGGGGGGTGTAATGATACTTTTTGATTACATATTACACTTGAGTGATTAGGCAAAATTCTACATGCGGATATCAGGGAATTGTCATAGGCTTGGAATGCAATTTTAGCCAATGAAATTGCAGATATCACCGAACCCGTTTGATGTTTACTATGCTCTGACGTGTCATAAGCTCGCACACAGTATTACAGAGTGTACTCCTGGCTGGAATATACAAAGACATACAAACTAGTTTGGAACTGCACAATGAATATACCTAGCCCACTATGCTCTGTTGTGGCATAGGACGTGGCTGCTAGAATAGAGCGTACACCTGGTTCTACAAACTAAAACAAATGCTCTACTTACTACACTTTAGTAGAAATTAGTAGAATACATTCCGATGTCTAACAGATTCAGCATACAGCAACAGAGATGATATCCAACAAAGAAAAGGCTAAACCCAAAATGCCACAAAACCGACCTGGAACACTAAGTCTATAAAGGCACTTGATTACTAATTAAGGTAACCAAGTAGCACATATATCCCCAGTGTCCAGCGGGTAGTGCACCAGATCCTAAACAAACCCAAAATACATTATAACCAACTCAAATCTTCCAGTCATTTAAACACAACTCAGAACATATGTCCATAAATCAAACAGTACTACACTGCTCAAAAAAATAAAGGGAACACTTAAAAAACACAATGTAACTCAAAGTCAATCACACTGTCCATTTAGGAAGCAACACTGATTGAAAATCAATTTTGCATTGTGTTTGCAAATGGAACAGACAACAGGTGGAAATTACAGGCAATTAGCAAGACACCACCAATAAAAGAGTAGTTCTGCAGATGGTGACCACAGACCACTTCTCAGTTCCTATGCTTCCTGGCTGATGTTTTGGTCACTTTTGAATGCTGGTGGTGCTTTCACTCTAGTGGTAGCATGAGTCTACAACTCACACAAGTGGCTCAGGTAGTGCAGCTCATCCAGGATGGCACATCAATGCGAGCTGTGGGAAGAAGTTTTGCTGTATCTGTGAGCGTAGTGTCCAGAGCATGGAGGCGCTACCAGGAGACAGGCCAGTACCAGGAGGCCATAGGAGGGCAACAACCCAGCAGCAGAACAGCTACCTCCGCAAGGAGGAGCAGGAGGAGCACTGCCAGAGCCCTGCAAAATGACCTCCAGCAGGCCACAAATGTGCATGTGTCCACTCAAACGGTCAGAAACAGACTCCATGAGGGTGGTATGAGGGCCCGACGTCCACAGGTGGGGGTTGTGCTTACAGCCCAACACCGTGCAGGACATTTGGCATTTGCCAGGAAACACCAAGATTGGCAAATTCGCCACTGGCGCCCTGTGCTCTTCACAGATAAAAGCAGGTTCACACTGAGCACATGTGACAGACGTGACTGAGTCTGGAGACGCCGTGGAGAATGTTCTGCTGCCTGCAACATCCTCCAGCATGACCGGTTTGGCGGTGGATCAGTAATGGGGTGGGGTGGCATTTATTTGGGGGGCTGCACAGCCCTCCATGTGCTTGCCAGAGGTAGCCTGACTGCCATTAGGTACCGAGATGAGATCCTCAGACCCCTTGTGAGACCATATACTGGTGCAGTTGGCCCTGGGTTCCTCCTAATGCAAGACAATGCTAGACCTCATGTGGCTAGAGTGTGTCAGCAGTTCCTGCAAGAGGAAGGCATTGATGCTATTGACTGGACTGCCTGTTCCCCAGACTTGAATCCGATTGAGCACATCTGGGACATCATGTCTCGCTCCATCCACCAACGCCACGTTGCACCACAGACTGTCCAGGAGTTGGTGGATGCTTTAGTCCAAGTCTGGGAGGACATCCCTCAGGAGACCATCCGCCACCTCATCAGGAGCATGCCCAGGCATTGTAGGGAGGTCATACGGGCACGTGGAAGCCATTACATCAAAGTTGGATCAGCCTGTAGTGTGGTTTTCCACTTTGTATGTAAAGACGAAAGTATTTCATACGATTAGTTCATTCATTCAGATCTAGGATGTGTTATCTTAGTGTTCCCTTTATTTTTTTGAGCAGTGTATTTAATACAGTTCAATTCTGTCACATCATGCTAGATGTCCTTGCTATGTTGTGACAATTATGTTTTGTATTGATATTGTAGAAAATGCATATACAAATTGCTGGCCAAAAAAACAAAAGAATTGTCTACTTATTGTACATAATTTTTTCATGATTAATGTAGTAAAACATCTGCCGCAAATGCAAGTTGGCAAAATTTTACTAACTCATCTATTAAACCACCATTTGGGATAATAGAAACCGTATCATAAAATGTTACGACTTTGCATGTAGGTTGTTGTTGCACTCTGCACATCAGTAAACCGTTAAATCCATTCAGGACGGTAGCCACAGTATGGTAAGTTAGTAGGAAATACTTTGTCGAACCAAGGAAAGGATTTAAATATGACAACGCTAACTGTTACTTAAGAAGCATAAGTTACAGCACCAAACAGGTAGACTTGTCATTTATCTAATCTTAAGTTGCAATTCGATGACTAAAATCAGATCTCCACAAACTAATGGGTGACATCACGCATGCTACGTCCAGTATATATTAACGATCTATGGTAGAGACTAATAGCTACCTGTGTGGCTGGTTCAATGTCTCCACTGTCATGTCATGCAACTCCCAGCATAAGGGATAGTGTTGACCGAGTCTGGGTTTAGTAATGCTCCTTTCTCAGACTGTTCCTGAATATCGAGTGGAGACCCAATAAACGCGGACTGGTCAAATTAGTTGCCATAAATAACGAAAGGGAGAGTGAGGCGCGGGGGCAATCAAGCCTCCAAGCTGCACGACTGCACCCGCAGCATAAAGTGATTCACCTTATACACAAATAGACAAACCGTATAGACAGTCAGACCTTATAGACAGTCAGACCTTATATACAGACAGTCAGACCTTATATACAGACAGTCAGACCTTATATACACACAGTCAGACCTTATATACAGACAGTCAGACCTTATATACAGACAGTCAGACCTTATATACACACAGTCAGACCTTATATACACACAGTCATACCTTATATACACACAGTCAGACCTTATATACAGACAGTCAGACCTTATAGACAGACAGACCTTACAGACAGACAGCCAGACCTGATAAACATACTGTACAGTCAAACCTTATATACACACAGACACACTTTATACACAGATAGACATACCTTAAAGACAGGCAGTCAGTCCTTATAGACAGTCAGACCTTATAGACAGTCAGACCTTATACACAGACAGTCAGACTTTATACAAAGAGAGTCAGACCTTATACACAGACAGTCAGACTTTATACAAAGACAGTCAGATCCTATACACAGATAGACAGACCTTATAGACAACCAGACCTTATAGACTGACAGACAGACAGACCTTATAGAATGACAGTCAGACCCAGGGATGCTAACGGGGGGGCAACTGGGATTCAAATTTTGTTTTTGCACAGTCATATTTTTTTGCGAGGGATTCCCGAAATGTGGAATTGTGTCCCGGGCCCAGGGATTCCTGTCGGCACCCCTGGTCAGACCTTATAGACAGTCAAACCATATACACAGACAGTCAGACCTTATTCACAGATAGACAGACCTTGTACACAGATAAACAGACCTTATTTACAGAGAGACAGACCTTATAGTTAGTCAGACCTTATACACAGACAGACAGAATGTTTGGGAACACCCACTCATACTCATCTGAACCACAGCACACAATCTCTGAGGGAGGCTCTGTATATCGTTTTGAGGGAATGAAGACAATCATTACAAGAAAATGTGTGCTTTTACACCTACTGTTATTGATCGAGGCCATAGAGGAATACCCTTTATCCTAATTTTCTCTCTGAATGATTTGTATCTTCAACTCTACCACACGGCAGACCTTCAGTCAATGGGCACCTGACCGTCTCTTACAGTTCCATATCCAGCACATTCCTCTCAAATGTTAGTTGCTCTACAGCTATACAGGACTGGTGGAGATATGGATGCATTTCGCCAATGATAAATAGTGCATGACTGTCTGCAGCAGTGAGATTCATGCCAGTTATTGATTATGGTGAACCTCTTAATGCAGTTTATCAGTTTTAGCACACATCATTGTTCTCTGTATCAGAGCGTAGGTTGTTTCGGTGCTTTTTGTTTATTATTTTCCCCCCTGACAATTGTTCTTCTTAAATTTTTCCCCACTAACCCTGCTATGTTGGCATCTCCGCGACCACCCATAGACAGATGCATGATGGATAAGGGCACTCACATGGTTCAGCCAATCCAGGCACCTCACCAGACTTTCAGAACAATCGGGGCTCAGACAGATGACCCGGAGCTCGGGGGATTGCATGTGTGTGGGCGAATTAATTACATTAGCTATATTAATACTGTGGGCTATTACATTATTAGTTTTAACAGCACAAATTAAGTGCATGTTTCTGATGATGTACAGTCGTGGACAAATGTTTTGAGATTGTCACAGATAATAATTTTCAAAAAGTCTGCTGCCTCAATGTTGATGATGGCAATTTGCATATAATCCAGAATGTCATGAAGAGTGATCAACATGCATTGCAATAAATTGCAAAGTCCCTCTTTGCCATAAAAAATTAACATAATACCAAAAACATTTCCACTGCATTTCAGCCTTGCCACAGAAGGACCAGCTGCCAAAATGTCATTAGGATAGGATAGGCATTAGGAAGGTTAGGCTGGTACTTGTAGATCTGATGATATTGTTCAGCCGTGTTAGATTAGTTAGCTAGTAGTACCTAAACACTGGCCTGGCAAGAGGGAGGTGTCGGGCATAGTAATTCTGTTTAGTGTATTTTCTGCAACGTGTGTTATTCCTGATTCTGTATGCTTCCTGGACGTATGGATACTCTGCTATTTGGTGCCCTCACCACTTACGCATTGTAAGTAGAGCATTATTATATTGTGTGAGTTTAACTATAAGCCTGTTTGATTACTAACGTGTTCTATGCTGCGTGTAAGAGCATTGTATAGTAATCTAGTTGTTGTGCATTCCCAATATATACTCTGGTACGTTGTTACAAGTCAGGAAGTCACAGTATTACTGTAAATTTTCCACCGTTCTGCATACCACTACATCATTCAATAAATCTACAAAACCAAACCTGCTTTGGTCTCCCTCCTTCACTACACAATCATGACAACTGTCCTGATATCAGAAATCAATACACATTTTAGAACTCATTTCAGCTACCTGAGTTACTTATTTTTCTCTTGCTTGTCCTGTTCCCTAGATGAATGAACAAACTGCTGTTCTCTCTGGGACAGATCACTAAGGACTTTAAAAAACAAATTTGACCCTGCCTACTAGTTTCAGGTTCAACAATGCAGTGTTGACATGAATTGACTGCTAGATTGCACAATTGATAAGCTACACAGCGCATGCAGAAGTCACGACTCACAAAGCACTTGTCGGCTCGACTTGCAAATGCCGATTCCATCGCTGTGATTATGCCATGGATTTATCAGCTCGTAGAACACTGAATGCTGACCACAAAACATCCGGGGCTAGAGCCCAGAAAGCCTGGGTCTGGTGACGCCCCTGATCCAACAACATGTCTCAAAGCAGAACGTCTTTAGTCAGATCATGTGGGATGATTGACACATGAAAACTTTACTTCCGCAATAGAATACAGGTGCCCTATCTGCACACAGGAAGTCACTGCAGAGCAACGTGGCAAGGTAGATAATCCAATTTATCCCAAATCCCGGGCAGCAATATGCCAATTTGCGCTGCTTTGTGCTGGAGGTCTGAGCAAAGTCGAAGGAGCCATTGTCAGGGTCGTACCAAAGTTGGCTGTCTTTGAAGGCACGTAGATTAATGCATCTCATTCTTTTTGTTTTTAAAGCACTCCAGCCAAAATTACCACCATGCATTACTTCTAAACAGAAGAACTACCTATCAAACACAGTCTCAGGGATGGTTAAATGGAAATACTTGCAATCTCCATTGAGTTAGGTAGACAGGTTAAATTCCCAGATCATTTTAAATTGAAGGAATTGGTGCCAGTAATGCAATTCAAAAGGATGATAGAGGAATATTTACATGAAGAAAGTTTGTATCCTTTGAATTGTCTGTTTTTACATTTTTGGTTTTGAGGGATGCTCCTCATAATTTTATTGTTTATAAATTGTGTTGATGCATGGCTCATCTACAAAAGAGAACGTTGGTCTCAGCATGACCTCCCATGCTAAAATAAAGTTTAAATAGGGTTGTCCGCGTGGCGTAGTGGGCTAAGTTGCTGCATTGCACGACAGTCTACTTCATGATAGTCACAGGCTCGAGCCTGACTATGGATTCTCTGACTTATCCAACTAAAGTCTTCCGTGTTTGATTTCCAGTGTGAAAAGAATTGGCGGCTAGTTGATATGGTTGGATATGCCATCCCGCAGATCTGTCGATAAGGCTTAAAATATATCCAAGAAAAGAGTGCAAAAATGGCAGAAAATAGATGTGCACAAATTTAACAAGCATGGAAATAAGTAATGTTGAATATCCTGCTACAGGACTGTCTCAATTTTTAAGGATAACCTTATTTATTAACCAGTAATTATGAGATCCAACCCTTATGTTCATTTGCATTGATTATGGAGGGACACTTAATTTAGTCAGTCAGCTCTATGTACACACATACACTTTGTTTCCTGCCATGCAAGCATCACTATTGATTGAGCTGATTAAGCAATGTGAACACAGTGTCACTTGTTTGCCTGAGGGACAGGAAGCCCGCTGGTAATGGTAGGGCAGACACAGACCTGGGGAGCAAAGGCAGTCAGTAGCACCCTACAGGGACTGGCTGGACCAACACACAGTCCTCACTGACAGGCAACAGGCCTTCTGGCCATAACAAACTGTCTCTGGTCAAGAGGATTCAGAGAAAAAAAACAAGATGAAAGTTTGTTGAGTGCTGCATTTAAAAGAGTTCCAAGCTGGTAACTTAATGGATGAGGGGCTGTTTGTTTGAGATTTGGCTTCCGCACAAACAACACTCTGGTCTAATTTCAGATTCATAGGTGGACGTGGTGCAAATTCCAAATAAATAAAGACTTGAAAAATGTAAAGCATGGGGACTATTACTTCTCTCAGAAGCGCATGTTCTTTTGGGCTGCAGCAGAGTGCATCCATGGATGACAGACTGCCTGCATCCTACAGGATCTGCATTCGGTGCAGTTTGAGATTGCTTAGGAAGTTCAGTCGAACTAATTGCATCTGTGCTGCACAAAACCATTCATAACACACGCTGTTTAGACCACAGAGATGTTATCGCACACGCTCAAGTGTAACATAATCCATCATTACAGATTTTTCTTCCCCCTCTCACTTTTCCTTTTTCTCTTTACATATTTCCTTCTATATATTTCACACGCAGAAAGCCAATGTACAGTATTGGCAAAGTAATTTACAGTAAATGACATTCAAACTAACCATTTCCATTATATTCGTCATTGGAATATAATACTTATTAATGGCACATTTTCAGAAGACCAAACAAATGCAAGAACACCAAGAAGATATGGGCTGCATTCAGTTAATTAGTTGATCCCTCCTGGTCACTATTAGTTTAATCACAACATACGTGGAAGGTATCAGCCAATGAGGCGCAGATGGCTAAGTGGTTAGGGACTCAGATGTTGTCACGGTTCATCATGTTATTGGAGGCAGGTGCGTCTTCAAACATATTTATTCAAACAACAAGGGAGAACTGGACAAGAACAAAAAAACAAGAATCAATGAGAGACTACCCTAAATAGTAAAGACCATAAGACACCTAACATGATAACAAATGACCACACTACTAAACACATGACCAAGACCCCATGAGAGAAACACTAAACCATAAACATGAATACCTTATACTACACAGAACAAGAACACATGAACTTTACACTAGACACAAGAACATACTTTACACATCTACTACAATGAACAAGAACAACACTACATAAACACAAGAACATAACCTTTAACTATGCAACATGATCTACAACACAAGAGAAACTTTACACTACACATCTGAACAGACTAAAGACATTACTACAAAAGACAACCATGTACCTGGACAAGAACAATGAACTACACAGAACATCTGCTTCTTCTTCTTCTTCAATGGTATCTGGCAGATTGCAGCCGACTTAATGGTGCATATACCGCCACCTACTGTACCGGAGAGTGCAGCCGGACAAGGCCCACCCAAGTCAAAACCACCCCACCACTCCACCACCCTAGAAAATAACCCGCCCACCCCCCAACTACCTACCCTCCCTCGTCCCCTTCCTTTTCATCAACTCGTGCACCATTTCCCCCGTGACATCTATGACACCCATAAAATCCCTAGCAGCACCTACCACAACATCAATCCTTGCATTCCGTCCCTTAACCTGGCTACACACATTTACCACACTACACAAAAACGCCAAAAACTCAACCCTTCCCACCACCAATGAATCCTTACTCACCACACTCATGCTTACACTTCTCCGACAACACCACACTACGACCACACACACCGTCTTCCAACACCGGGCCTACAGCCAACTACACAGAACAAACAAACCCACAGAACTAATACCCAACTAACGAGGGGAGGATGTGCAGGTGTGGACCAAACAACGGAACTGATATGCTAACCAAAACATGTGACAGGATCATGTGACACAAAGAGCGGGAAACACAACCAAAACAAAACACATAGGGGATAAACCCCCCTGAAGTGACACAGAACAAGGACAAATACTACAGACATTGTGACAGATGTGTCGGGAGGTTGCCGGTTTGATTTCTGACTGTGCCATATTCTGTGTCCTTGGGTAAGGCACTTAACCCTAAGTTTCTCCAGGGCGAATGTCCCTGTACTTACTGTAAGTCACTCTGGATAAGAGCATCTGCTAAATCACTGAAATGTAAATGATTAGTTAGTCATAGAGATGGACATCTGGCCACTGTTTTTAGGTAAAAGGGAGTTCATATCTTAACAGTAACCTATAGAACAATTATAAAGAGTAAAGGATATATCAATCATGGTCACCGATGATGTAAACTCCTTTTACCTGATCAATTTGGTCTTAAGTAGGGACTTCCCAAAAGTTGTGAACTCAAGAGTTACTCAGTACTATGTCCACCTCTGCACTCACGCTAGATGGTCTGCACATGCTTTGAGGACACATCTGAAGATTTCACTTAGGGCAGCAGCCTTGCGAGTGTTAACATGTTTGAAGGACTTCTGCATATCATCTGTGGTGACTGTCACATTGAAGCCCTTCACTTTCCCTATTCACAATAAACACTAAAAACAACAATGGCCTTGCTCTGATAACTAAAATATTAATATTGTTCACTTTTCCCCTATTTTTTTTTATCAAAAAAGCTAATATAGTGTAAACTGTAGTTCCATTATTGTCACAGGCTTGAAAAGTCTTTAATGGCCCTCGTCAAAAGCAGCCTTCATGGATCACTGGACCCAATTTACTCCCACAAGAGGTTCACAAAGTATGCCAGATTTGTTACACTATTCACACTGCTGAATCATACCTAGACATGAGGATACCCGATATTAAAATAGTGATCATTGACTGTAATTTAGAGGTCAACATTATTCAACATCTCAAAATGTGTCACCAAGCTCAGAAGGTTTGGTATTGATGGCAGCTAGTGCAACTGGATACGGATGTTTTGATGGGCAGACCGCATACTGTGAAGATTGGCAATAACACCTTCTCCTTACTAACCTTTAACAGCTCCCCCCCAGGGGTGAGTCCTCATCCATCAAGTATACTCACTGTTCACCCACATCTCCATCATTAACTTTGCAGACAACATAGTTTGTAGGCCTAATAACCAAAAGTTATGAGTGAGATTACAGGGAGAAGTAAACTTACTGAGACACATTTGATTCAAAATGATTGCAAATGTGCAGACTACTAGTCTCAAATATATAATATAATTTGTAAATGAAAACACAATGCACAAATGAATGTTACATCCAAAAACAAATACCTTATTATCTGCAAATATGAAACATTATCCACAAAAATATTTCACTATCCACAACAAAATATTTATATATTATCCATTTGTTGATCCTCTGAAATGTTCTTATTTATTTTCAAAATTTAGACAAAAGTTTTGCAATGATAAATACTGCAAAAAAATTGCAAATGAACAAAGTTTAGAAACAAATACATAACGATCTGTAAATAGGAAACACTGTTCACCAACAGAATTAACAATATACAAAACTAACACATTAAACATTTGCAAACAGTTACTTTATGATGTCTAAATAAGAAACATGATTAACAAATAAAAATCACAATCTGCAAACAAATACTTTACCATCTCTATGTAAGAAAAACAATGCACAAAATATAACTTACAATCTGCAAACAATTTGCATGACTTGAACATGTGTTTGTGTGTGACATAATAAATACTAACAGAAAAACTTGAGTTTGTTGAACGTCGCTAATTTGTCGATAGCAAAATGAGTTTGTGGACTGGTTTCTATTTGTTTACAAAATTTTGACCAAATATTCTATATTTATATTTGAGGTCTACAATAAGCTATGTAAATGTTTGTAAATCTCACTGCTAGCTTTCTTGAAATCATATCTGACTCTGATCCAGCCAGTATTTGCCTTTAGTCAGACGTCATGTCCAATTTTGCTTAAAACATGTAAGTCTTTCACAAAAATATAATTGCGGCATATAGCTTGCTACTGTAACTAACTAGATTTATGTTTGAGCCAGTACATTGTGTGTCATGTGTCTTAATAAAATTTGCATTGTCATGATACGTTAATAGCTATCCAGCTGTATGCTTCATTAGTATTGAGTGTACAGACAGTCACTACCTGGTGTTTTCTAAGCAGGATACATCATTTTTATTGCAACTGTCTAATCTGGGACTTACTTAGACCTGGTACACCAGATGGATGCAATTAAGTATAAATATAAGAGTTATATAAGAGAATATAAAATTATATAAATAAGAGTTGAATACCCCTAGTCTACGCCAAATCCACTTCTGGTTTTTGTATCCAAAGTTTTATTTTCATCTCATCTGACCATAGAACCTGGTCCCATTGAAAGTTCTAGTGACATCTGTCAAACTATAGAAACATTGTCATGTTTGTCATGAAATTGGTAGTTTTTGTAATTTGCACCTGTAATACTTCACAATCGATTAACTTTAATGGTACACAGCTAATCACTGTGCATTCATCACATGGTTACCTAATGCAATCACAAGTGTCTCAAACAAGTGTCTCAAACAAGTGTCTCAAACAAGTGTCTCAAACAAGTGTCTCAAACAAGTGTCTCAAACAAGTGTCTCAAAAAAGTGTCTCAAAAAAGTGTCTCAAACAAGTGTCTCAAACAAGTGTCTCAAACAAGTGTCTCAAAAAAGTGTCTCAAA
>JACXGM010025743.1:0-15172 GCA_016801145.1 Umbra pygmaea | reverse complement strand
ACAGCAGAGGGCGCCAACACAATAGGCTAATTAATGACAGTGTTATAAATTAAATAAACAATATATTGCCGCCATGGAGAGATCAAGAGATCATCTTGAGAAAAGCGCTTCAAAAGTTGGTCAAATAAACCAACACGTTCGAAACAGTTATATCATTCATTTCTGAACTCATTGACAGAGTGCACTTTATTTTGTGACATTAATCCAAATATTTAAATGTGCTATATGTAAAACGGACAGCCAGCGTTAAAAAATGGGTACTCACAGAATCGAAACTAATGTGACGAACAAGATCAGCGCAATCATGACAAGCGAACATTGTTTTACTATGACTATGGTCATGGAACCGTTTAGAAACATGCAAGTTTTTTTAGGTTGTCTAGAATCTCTATGATCTTGTTCGTTTGTTTGCTGCTTCCATGGCTGTAGCGCGCTGGGTTTGCGTTTTTACAGGTATGCCTGGCAATCCGTTCGTGCTGTCAAAATGGGCAGTTGACAACAACACACAGGCCAATACATAAACATAAATTCCGTGTCGGAACGTACTTTTCCAAAAGAAAAAATACTGACATTAGAATTGTTTTCAGAGAATATAGTATTTCAGCTTAACATGTTTCCTTAATATCTGATGAGGCTTTGGCGTCATTTTTGGATTTATTACAGTACATGTATTACATTATACATTTAATGAGTGGTGTTAAAATGTTCTTGTTTTTTTCAATTAATTATCACTAGAATTTTCCAATAAAATTATTTTCTGTTGAAAACCAGATTTTTTCCCCAAAAATCTTTTTTGTCCCCAAAAATAAATCTGGAAAATGGGGGGGTCGTCTTATATTCAGGGTCGTCTTATATTCGGGTATATATGGTAAAAGGCATGAAAAGAGCAATGAACATGTGAGTGCATGTGCAAGATTAAGTTGCATGGGCAGGATCAGAGTTGAGCATGCAATCAATGAAGGTGCTTGAATTCAAGTGGCTAAACATAATGAAACAGTCAAACAAAACAGGGCCTTCCTAATTGTTGTGACATCCTTGCTTGGCCGGCAGGACATGTCATTTAGGGAACATGATGAGAGGAATGAATCATCCAACAAGGGGAATACAGGGAGTTTACAGAAACATTAGCTAAATATGACTCTGTCTTGTCCTCACAATTCAAGTCCTCAACTGTGTTTTCTGGTCTGTCTCATGCTATTCAAAATAAATTAATCTCTGCTCTTGTAGCCACCGTTTGTGATGACATGTATGAATTAAGACACTTAGTACAACCCTTTTTAAACATGTGCCCGGTACATGTACCCTTTTTTCCACCATCAAACTAGCAAAAGTGGATTTGGAAATGCCCAAAGTGCACTTGCGCCATGCGCTTCACGCCGTGTGCTTAGATCGTTAAAATAGGGCCAATAGAGTTGGACATGCCTCAGCTTTACAAACTGTTCTCATTAGTGGCAACTATTAGAGCTATATCTGCAGGTGTAGAAAGAAGCTTCTCCAGTTTAAAGTGGCTCAAGTCCTACATCTGTAACACAATGGGCCAAGATCGTTTAAGCAGGCTAGCTCTGCTAGCCATTGAGAGGACAATGGTCAAGTCACTGGAAAAGACATGTAGTTGGTACAATGAGTCACAGAGCATTTTCTTGAAAAGGAGTGTAGGGCAGAATTTACGTATAAATAAATGGACAACTTTTATGATGTAGGCCCGAAAATGAGCTTCCCCTCTTTAAAAGGCCAGCAGCTGCCACTGTTTTTTAGAATATTTTGAGGGAGATTTCAAAATAAGGGTGTAACATAACAAAATGTGGAAAAAGTGAAGCGCTGTGAATACTTTCCGGATGCACTTTGAGTAGATAGGCTACTAGTGAATTTGCCTCGTTTGAAAGGAGGTGAAACATGTTTTCATCCATATCATTGCATTTTGTGCGACATAATATGAAATAGAATGGTTCAATCTGTAGCTATTGGAGCTACAGTGCCTTGCGAAAGTATTCGGCCCCCTTGAACATTTCAACCTTTTGCCACACTTCAGGCTTCAAACATAAAGATATAAACCTGTAATTTTTTGTGAAGAAGCAACAACAGGTGGGACACAATCATGAAGTGGAACTTTTTTAACGAATAAAAAACGGACAAATTGGGCGAGCAAAATTATTCAGCCCCTTTACTTTCAGTGAAGCAAACTCTCTCCAGAAGTTCAGTTAGGATCTCTGAATGATCCAATGTTGACCTAAATGACTAATGATGATAAATAGAATCCACCTGTGTGTAATCAAGTCTCCGTATAAATGCACCTGCTCTGTGATAGGTCAGAGGTCAGAGGTCAGTTGAAAGCACAGAGAGCATCATGAAGAACAAGGAACACACCAGGCAGGTCAGAGATACTGTTGTGGAGAAGTTTAAAGCCGGATTTGGATACAGAAAGATTTCCCAAGCTTTTAACATCCCAAGGAGCACTGTGCAAGCGATAATATTGAAATGGAAGGAGTATCAGACCACTGCAAATCTACCAAGACCCGGCCGTCCCTCTAAACTTTCAGCTCATACAAGGAGAAGACTGATCACAGATGCAGCCAAGAGGCCCATGATCACTCTGGATGAACTGCAGAGATCTACAGCTGAGGTGGGCGAGTCTGTCCATAGGACAACAATCGTATACTGCACAAATCTGGCCTTTATGGAAGAGTGGCAAGAAGAAAGCAATTTCTGACAGATATCTATAAAAAGTTTCTTTTAAAGTTTGCCACAAGCCACCTGAGAGACACAACAAACATGTGGAAGAAGGTGCTCTGGTCAGATGAAACCAAAATGGAACTTTTTGGCAACAATGCAAAACGTTATGTTTGGCGTAAAAGCAACACAGCTCATCACCCTGAACACACCATCCCCACTGTCAAACATGGTGGTGGCAGCATCATGGTTTGGACCTGCTTCTCTTCAGCAGGGACAGGGAAGATGGCTAAAATTGATGGGAAGATGATGGAGCCAAATACAGGACCATTCTGGAAGAAAACCTGATGGAGTCTGCAAAAGACCTGAGACTTGGATGGAGATTTTTCTTCCAACAAGACAATGATCCAAAACATAAAGCAAAATCTACAATGGAATGGTTCACAAATAAACATATCCAGGTGTTAGAATGGCCAAGTCAAAGTCCAGACCTGAATCCAATCGAGAATCTGTGGAAAGAACTGAAAACTGCTGTTCACAAACGCTCTGCATCCAACCTCACTGAGCTCGAGCTGTTTTGCAAGGAGGAATGGGCAACAATTTCAGTCTCTCGATGTGCAAAACTGATAGAGACATACCCCAAGCGACTTACAGCTGTAATCGCAGCAAAAGGTGGCGCTACAAAGTATTAACTTATAATAATTATTTTGCACGCCCAATTTTTCTGTTTTTTATTTGTTAAAAAAGTTTGAAATATCCAATAAATTTTGTTCCACTTCATGATTGTGTCCCACTTGTTGTTGATTCTTCACAAAAATTACAGTTTCATATCTTTATGTTTGAAGCCTGAAATGTGGCAAAAGGTCAAAAAGTTCAAGGGGGCAGAATACTTTCGCAAGGCACTGTAACTAGGTCTTTTTTCTCCCTTCCTTCATGTATTATGCTGTATCTGCCTCTTTAGCAGTCAGCATTAGGCTATTTGGGACGTCATTGTTAGGTAAAAGAAAGGTAAGGTTAGTCAGTACTGGAGTAAATTTGATGATAAATATTTGGGCTAATGTTTGAGTTAAGGTAAGGTGTCAAAGTACTACTAGGAATAATAGATGTCTTGAGGAATTCAAACTTATGAACATTGGAGTTGTTTAAGGTTAACATAACTGATCACTACACCCTAACAAAACTTTACTCTGTTTAGCTCTAATGCACACCCTATAATGTTTCACAGAATATATTTTACAAAAGCAATATGTCAGAGCCTGAATCATTTGAATAAGCTCAAACTAGTTTTGCATCTCGGCTGTGGGTATTTCAGCTGGGTCACTAAGGTTACAGAGAGAAATCCTTTACACCTCTGTTCAAATGACTGCAAATGCACTTTTCACTTAATCCAAACTAGTAGATTTGACTGGAAGTCTGTAATGTACCTTTTCAAGAGTTTCTAGAGGCTGTAGCATGTTTGGTTTAGGGACAATAGAGAGTGGAAGATGGGAAACCTGTTACTTCAAAACCGGACAGAAAAGGAGTGCAGGTGCCTTCACAGGGAGGGGCTTAGCTGGTGACATGATGTGGCTTTGATTGTTCTATCTACATCACCACACATACTCAGGAGATTTTCAGAAAGGGATGAGGCAGCGTCAAATACAACATCTGAAGAGCATGTTGACGAATATATTTAGATTCTTTAACAGTTCAGATATTTCAACTTGCACATGATGTCATTGAAGTTGGCATGCTAATAAGAGGAGAGTAGTCAGATGGTTTGGCAAAGCTGTGGTGTATCAAAAGAACTTGAAGAAATATACTTCATCATCTAATCTCTCACTTATCATCGGACATAGTTTAATCAAACGTGTGGAAGTAAACAGCCTGTTTGGATGTAAGTACACTTTTTCAAATACTAAAATTATAATTTTTTTACTCTCTATTTTGTTGAAACAGTTGGATGCCTCATTGGAAAGAGACCAGTTTAATATAAATTGTTCTTACACATGTCAAGAACGTTTTGATTGATTTGTTCAGTATTTAGACACTCAAACCTTTGCCTGTTCTTTTATTTACAAGTGACCAAACATTTATGTTAATTTTAGCTCAGTACTGTGCCGTGGTTGGTGTGATAGTCTGGGCTCCCATCTCGACAAGTATTTGAGCCCCGACTAAACCGACTGTCTGTGCCCTTGCTCTCTGTCTACCCCTTTCCTGCCTGGCTTCTGCCTCCTCCTGTCTGGTGAATACAAAATAGTAATAGAAAATAGCACTAAAGAAATTTAAAAAAAAAGGTTAGGTCAATACTACTTGTAAAACAATGGCCTGAAGTTTTTCTTTGTCTCCATTATGTGGGTAATACATGTACACAGGCACAGCGTTCACAAAAGGACAAGATGTCTACCAAGTAATAATGGGAGAGACCTGTTCACATGTTGGCCCCAATGCAAATTCTTTAGCTCCACTAACTATTTTCTTTTTGCTTTTCCTACAGATTTTAATTAATCAAAGAAGAGGTGCCATCATCATATTAAATCCAAAACACTAAATCCACCTTTTAATATAGATCTTTGTACTGAGAATATTAAAGATGGATAAGTTCCGTATGATGTTCCAGTTTCTCCAATCTAACCAGGAGTCTTTTATGAATGGTATCTGTGGCATCATGGCCTTGGCCAGTGCCCAGCTTTATTCCGCCTTTGAGTTCAGCTGCCCCTGTATCCCCGAGTACAACTACGCCTATGGGATTGGATTACTGGTTGTCCCGCCTATATGGTTTTTCCTCTTAGGGTTTGTGTTGAACAATAATGTTTCGATGCTAGCTGAAGAATGGAAGAGGCCGACCGGGAAGCGGGTGAAGGATCCAACGGTCCTCCGCTACATGTTCGTTTCCATCACACAGAGGTCCTTGATTGCGCCCATGGTGTGGATATCTGTGACCCTTATGGATGGGAAGAGTTTCCTGTGTGCATTCAGTGTTGACTTGGATATTCGACAGTTCGGGAATTCTACCCTCATTGATGGTATGACTGAAGTGGAGATGATTAAATTGTTGGCAAAGATTCCTTGCAAGAATATCTTTGATCAGCACGACGTTATATCTAGAGAGGCAGCATCTAGGTACATCAAGTGTATCTCCCAGGTAAGTTAACTTTGATCATTACAAAAGTGCCCTAGTTCACAATTATGAACAGACAAACTGTTAAAAAATCTGTTGTATAACAAAGGTCATATCTGTACACTTGCTGTATAAAATCTTATATTCAGAATCAGTTTGTCATGTGCCATTTGCAAAATGTGTTCCTGTTACAGTGAAATGTGTAGTCACAATTCCTTTCCTAGCAATGCAACCTGTCTTAGTAGAATACCAAAATGAGAATTCTAATAATAAAACAATAAAGCAATAATACAAGGATGACACTAGTCATATGTTTGTAGTACTGATCCTCGGCTCAAAGTTGGCCTATTGTGTTGATAGAGCATGGTCTTGGTTCATTAGTCATGCATTGTCATTGTGTATTTCTTAGGCATTTGGCTGGTTCTTCCTGCTGATGATGACCTTTGCGGCCTTCTTGATTCGTGCAATCCGGCCCTGCTTCACCCAAGCTGCCTTCCTCAAGACCAAATACTGGTCTCACTACATTGACATTGAACGCAAGCTATTTGACGAGACGTGCAAGGAGCACGCCAAGACTTTCGCCAAGGTCTGCATCCAGCAGTACTTCGAAAGCATTAGCGGCGACATGCGTAGCTTCCACAAGAACCGTTCAAACAGGGAAGACAGCGACGACGACGACGACGAGAAGAAGAAGAGCGACGAGGACAAACTCCTCGGTATCCACGCCCAGGACGACATGAATAAAGTGCTGTGGAACTGGCATACGTGTAAGCCACCTCTGGCACTGAGGAAGGAACAGCCAGATGGAGAGTCCCACGAAGGTGTCAGCCCAACTGCAGTTAATGGTGGTTTAAAAGGACTTGTTAATGGTCACACTCACAACGTCCCTAAAAGGGAATGGGCGGTGTACTACAGCAAGGTTTGACCATTTCATAAATGAAGATTAAGGCAGTGGCATGGATATTACAGACTATAGACTGATAATGCATTGTCCTAGGGTTTGCATTAAAGGGGCTTGTGGTTCAATTATTTAATATTTATGACTATTTATGTTTCCTAAAAATGAAACCGAGGTGAGACTAAGGAATATCTTGGTCTGTAAACTACTCAGTTAATTGGTCGAACAGATCATCTCAGAGAGTTGTCTTTTCAATGTACATTCCTCAGAGGGCATGAGACTAGTGATATTTGAGTCTTGCCATAGAGGTCTGCAATTTACTGAATTACACTTTACAGTTATCAACTGAAACGTGTTTGTCACACGCAATATATCAAACAGTGAGTGTCAGATGGCTCAGTGGTTGGAGTCAAAATAGTCTGAATGGTTGATGGTTCAATTCACCACTGTGTCAAATGATGTTGTGTCCTTGGGCAAGGCACTTAACCCTAAGTTGCTCTAAGGGGAATGTCCCTGTGCTTACTGTAAGTCGCTCTGTAGAAGTGTCCGTTTAAAGAGTAAATGTAAATTGGCCCAGAGATGTCATGGTTACGTATGCCTTGTTGTGGGAAAGGCAACATCAGAAATCTTCATCCCACTGTTGCTTGTGGATCCTTGGTTTCAGGAATGTTAGTCTTCCCTAAAAGGGCAAACCTGACTTCAAAATATGCATGATGTGTCAGATACACTAAAACGATGTAAAATGTCTCTGTTGTTATTACCTCAATGTAATGATGTTTGTTTGTGCTATATAAATGAACACAGACACAAAAGATGACTAATTGTAGAATTTTAATCAAATGTATGCTTTTGTTTTGACTTGTTCCCTTGGATCTTGCTTCCCTAATGCAAAACTGTACTGGTCCTACGTATGTGGCACATAGAAAGGAGCTTATAATAGGTAGGGACTATATTAAAAGTCTGACATAATTCTGAGGTCAACTGAGAAGTATTCATAAACTAATGGTATAATCAGCTTCACTAGTTCTGCTTCAGTAAGCTGCTTCGATGTTTGCATGAATAACTACTGTAAATGGACATCTGTCAACCTTAGCGTTGTTATCTTTCTGCTAAACCTGGGTGAATGACAAATCAAAAACAACAATGCCCTGACTACAGTATTTAAAAACAGGCTGCTTCATGATAGTGTATTTACTTAGTGCCGTGGGCAATAATTGATTATATACTCTATAGTTTATGAACATTTAAATGCTCTTCTCAGCAATAACAGCTGTCCAGAGGCATCCCCTCTCGCTCTGTCTGCATAGTATGAGTATAGTAATACTCTGTCTGCGTAGTGTGAGTATAGTAATACTCTGTCTGCGTAGTGTGAGTATAGTAATACTCTGTCTGCGTAGTATGAGTATAGTAATACTCTGTCCGCGCAGTATGAGTATAGTAATACTCTGTCTGCGTAGTATGAGTATAGTAATACTCTGTCTGCGTATTATGAGTATAGTAATACTCTGTCTGCGTAGTATGAGTATAGTAATACTCTGTCTGCGTAGTATGAGTATAGTAATACTCTGTCTGCGTAGTATGAGTATAGTAATACTCTGTCTGCGTAGTATGAGTATAGTAATACTCTGTATGCGTAGTATGAGCAAAGTGGACAGATACAAACACACAAACACACACATACAAACCACAGCCACAACAATTTACATCACACAAAGAAACCAGGTCAGCATTTGCTTGTCCCTCTTGTATCTTCACCAAGCTTTCAGGTAAAGTTTTTTTTACTCATGTGGCCTTTTGGCAGTCACTGGTTAATTCAACCCATCTGTCACCATGCATTTAAAAGAACATATTTCTTAAAATGCTGTTTATTTATTTTGTAATCGATGCAAAATCTTTTTGTTTTTGTTGTTTGACACTACACTGCTTTCCCAACACAAACCACTAGATGGCATAAAACCTACAAATCCCATATCTAATCTCTGTGCTTATTAATTTCCTGCTAATTCAACATCCCAGGACACCAGGAGTTTAATGGAACCTAGGAGACCATCAGATATGACTACCATCTTTGATTCCAACCCACAAAACCAAAAAACCCCTATTATAAACTGAACATCTCATGCTGCACCAGAGTTCGATTGGTAATGTGCTTTAACCCAAGCACCTGATGTGATTCTTCGTACGGAGATGAATTATCCTCGGACAGACATACAGCTGTGCATGATAATGATGATGTCATAATTATAGGAGGAAGTGAATGTAATGTACCCCCCCCATCCAGGAGAAGCCCACATCCTCATCCTCCTGATTGACAGTAGATCTGTAATGAGGGTCTCCTCCCACACACTAAGGGTCTGGGAGAAGAGTGACCATTTCTTATTGGACGATGTCCCATAAACCCTCCCTTTTTTTCTTGTTGCTTTCTACATTAGTTGCCTAATGCTGAAAACCCAGGGAATGCAGAGAGCACATTTTCACCCATACCCCACAACAGAAATCCTGCAGCTGTTGACCTGCTGGTCTGGCACGGCTACCATTGTGGGGGTGGGTGGATGTCTTTGTTCCAGCAATTCTTCTCCTGTCCTCTTTACAAACATTCGGTGGTCTTTTTTTGGGGTCCCTCTTGTTATCACAGCCAGCCAAAGTCTGACACTTGTTTACCTTTTTGGTCTTTTGACCAAGCATATAAGCTCTTGAAAATAGCTGATTTAACCTGTTTCCTTCCCCCTTGACAAATTTCATATTTTGATGAATTCCTCCTAATATTCATCTATGAATATTTATCAATAACCCTTTCTCTCTATTCCCCTCTTCCTCTTAAGCATTTCCTGAATGTCTACCAACACATTGTACCATGTATGTCCACTTCATTAGGTACACCTGTTCAAATGCTTGTTAACCCAAATATTTAATCAGCCGATCACGTGGTAGCAAGTCAATGCATTTAGGCATGTTGAAATGGTCAAAACAATCTGCTGAAGTTCATACCAAGCATTTCAACTTTTTTTTGTGTGTGTGTGTGTGGGGGCCCCCCCCCATTGACCATTTTTTTCCCATCCCAAATGGTCTTGTCCAATTCCCAGCTCCACAGCTCTACAGATGCGGGATGGTGAGGGGCGCTCACATGGTTCATCCAACCTTGGATCAGAGAGCCGGCCGATTCTTTTGCTTGCAGAGGATGATTACCTTCATCAACTATACTTCTGTGATTGAATCTACAATCGCTGGAGAGCGATGTGGCAAGGTAGATCATTTGACTTATCTATCCCAAATCCCAGGCAGCACTATGCAAATTTCAGCTGCCTTATGCTGGAGGTCCGGGGAAAGTCAGAGAACCCATTGTCAGTCTCGAACCACTGGCTATAATGACATAGCTTTTCCTGCAATGCAGTGACTTGGCCAAGCAGAACCAGAACGATGATTTAAGTGACTTTGAACATGGCATGATTGTTGATGCCAGACGGGCTGGTTTCAGTATTTTAGAAAATGCTGATCTACTGGGATTTTCCTGCACAACCATCAGTAGGGTTTACAGAGAATGGTTCAAAAGATACATAATATCCAGCGAACGGCAGTACTGGCCAGACTTGTTTGAGATGATAGAAAGCCAACAGTAACTCAAATAACCACTTGTTACAACCAAGATATGCAGAAGAGCATCTCTGAATGCACAACACATCGAACCTTGAAGCAGATGGGCTACGGCAGCAGAAGACCACACCTGGTGCCACTCCTGTCAGCTAAGAACAGGAAACTGATGCTACAATCTGCACAGGCCCACCAACATTGGACAATAAAGGATTGTAAAAACGTTACCTGGTCTGATGATTCTCAATTTCTACTGTGAAATTCAGGTGGTAGGGTCGGACTTTGGCATAAACCCTGCCTTGTAATCAATGTTTCAGGCTGGTGATGTAATGGTATGGGGGATATTATCTTGGCACACGATGGGCCCCTGAGAACCAATTGAGCATTGTTTTAATGCCACAGCCTACCTGAGTAGTGTTGCTGACAATATCCATACCTTTATGACCATAGTGTACCCATCTTCTAATGACTACTTCCAGCAGGATAACGCACCATGTCACAAAGCTCACATCATGTCAAATTGGTTTCTTGAACCTGACAATGAGTTCACTGTACTCAAATGTGCTCCACAGTCACCAGATCTCAATCCAATCGAGAACCTTTGGGATGTGGTGGAACGGGAGATTTGCATCATGGATGTGCAGCTGACAAATCTGAAGCAACTGTGTGAACGTCAATATGCACCAACATCTCTGAGGAATTTTTCCAGCACATTGTTGAATCTATGCCACAAAGAATGAAGCCAGTTCTGAAGGCAAAAAGGGGTCCAACCTGGTAATAGCAATGTGTACCTAATGAAGTGGCCAATGAATGTACAGTACATTGACTTTAGATCTATTACTGTTGTTGATGAATGTTTTGTTTGTATAAAATAATGATTAGTATTTGTGTTATTAGGTAGTAGTGGACAATATTTTTGTGTTACCAAGTATGTTTGTTATTATTAATAAACATAAAAAATACAAATTAAAAACAAATATACAAATAAAGATAATATATATAAAATGAGACGTTTTTTTGCAATTTGTTTTTGCAAAAAATAAGTTATTTAAATACATAGATGACATATAGATATATGGATCAAAATAAAAAAATCTGTAAAATAATCAGGCCTTTAACTGACACGGCTCACTTTCTCTATATGCTTTGTCTCTGTCAGCCATGTTGTGTTAAAGCCCAGTGATGTTTCTGTTGTTTTGACTCAAAGGGCTGGCTGCTGGCCTTTCTTTCACCCTGCTTGGCTTTGTTTTGGTTGTCGGGACAGCAGCAGTGCATATGTCACTGACCGGCCCTCCCTGTGTTTGCTGCAAGGCTCACACATGTGCACACACACGCACATACACACGCAGAAACCCATAATATATCCAGCCATCTAATTCGTCTGAATTCTCTGTCTCCACAGTGCCTATGCCTGCTTTCTTCTCTCCCATGGAGAGAGAGGGAGGCAGGGATTGGAGGAAAGAGACAGAGAGGGAGGGTCCACAGGAGAGGGAGAGGGAGGAGGGAAACGAGAGTTGCGAGGCAAACGACTGGTCACATGATCAACAGCCAAATATCTGTTTACAAACCAGAGAGAGAGAGAGAGAGAAAGAGAGAAAGAGCGAGAGAGGCAGGAATAGCAACAGAAGGAGCAACAGAGGAGGATACAAGCAGATTTCTGGTCCACCATTATGGATTGAGACGAAGAGGAAATCTAGAACCATGACAAGGCCAACTGGAGGTGGGACACAAACCGACACTCACACTGACACACACATAAACACACACAAACAGTCTTTGTCTCAGATTTTCTCAATCGAAGAAGCAGATGGTTAGAAGGCGAGTAGGAACTCCCCCCTCCTAAACACACACACACACACAGGAAACATAATCACAGCTAGACGACTGCCCTGATCTGTGGTCCAGTTCTTTGTTAGTGTTTTGAGGGAATGGTATTTTTTCTGCCGTGAGGACTTCTCTGGTAGATCACAGAACCAAAGCAGCAGTGGATGAGGAGATAGAGGACAGACAGAGGGGATAGTACAGACTGGTAAAAGCCCTTTGCTCAGAAGCACAGGGACAAAGCAGAGGGTAATGTCTGAAAATTGCCCCCTTTGGAGTAGGTGGAGGGACTGTCATTTGGACTTGTTTTCTTTCAGTGATAAACTGGTTTTTGTTTCCTGGATTCTAAACTAGTCCTCAGGGTTGTTGTGCACCTTTGGGTGGAAGTCTGGAAATGAGAGTAACTGAACTACATTTTCTCCCAAATGCATGTTGTTTTTAACATTACCGAAGGAAGGCTGTGTTGTTTTGCTTGATGCTAAGGGGCAGATATCATCCTAGGGAACTGTAGGCCTACGCTACAATTCATGAATGATATTTTCAACAATGAACCTTCCCATAAGGTGAGAGGCATTCGACTGAACTGACGTGTTTGACTCCTTTGGCAGCTATCATTAAGATGACATTGTCAACGTTGACAGAAGAGGCGAAGCATACATGAGGACGGCAGAACCTCCATTCCCAAATCTCCCAGTACCTAACTCTGGGAGTTAATCCAGATTTGTTGCACATCGCCTGCTGAGTGGACACAACAGCACGGCCAGGATTTGCAGAATCTCCTCCTTGCGTCGGTGAATCTTCATGCTTTTGTCTTCTGACGATCTGCCACATCCTCCAACCGCCTCAGCGACTCTCTTCATTCAGCCAGGCTAAGTGACTGATTTTGGGCTTACAGGCTCTGAGCATCGGTGTAGTCCGGCAGTTTGGTCGGCACCCCGGTCCAGTCTTCTACTGAGAGGGCCTGGATTTACTGGTGCAGCCTAGGAGTCAGATTTCATGCAACCATTCCAATGGTGTAACGGTAAGTAACTTCTGCCAAGTCAATGTTTTGTCGGCTGTAGCCAAACACTACCTATGACTCCCCCCGCAGGTTTCTAGACCTTACTCACTACTACGGATGTTCTGTAAGTGATACACTTAAAGATCAACAACAGGCAGGCTTAGTTGGGCAATTGTACACAGTGACATACTCAGGGTCATATATAGTGATAGAAACAGTGATATATGTTTATATGGTACTACATAATATCCATTGGGAAACTGTGACTTAAAGTGAGACTAAGTAAGGTTGTTGCCACTCTCATCGTCCATTCTGTGTAAATTATGTCAAGTGAAGAACCCCCCCGTGGTGCTAAAGCTTTACCCATTCAATCACTGTAATGTGCCAGGTTCATGGTTGTTACGGCTGGCTAAGATGTGCGTGTGTGGGTTGGGGGGGCATGTCATTCATATTGGGCTAGGCTAATGAAAAGCACACACGGTGCATATGGGGTAAGTGGGGCTTCCGATCAACCATTGTCTTCCCAAATGTTGCCTGCTCCCCTCAGAACGTGTCTCTTTTCAGGAACAGGATAAAGCCACTAATGACACACACCGGATTAAGTAGCACATGAAGCACACACACTCATACCCGAGCCCCCTGGCCACCCAGCCGTTACACTCACACGCACACAACCCCCCACGACAGACAGCCAGGCCAGCCAGCCAGCCAACTAGTCTGCGAAGGCGAGCCAGAGCAGATGGTGTACTGGCGGAAGTGGTGCCACCGTCCTCCATGTTGGTTTTGTTCATGGCCTGGGCTTCTGTCAGAGAACACAGCTGTATGTGTGGAACCGGAGCTGTCTAACATGGAGTTCCGGATGAAGGAAACAAGTTACTCTCTCTTATATTTTGGTGTATGCAGAGGAAATAGTGTTGATTTGCTTTGAGGGATAATAATGTGTAGTGTACTTATAAAACAAGGCTATACGTATTTAGATGTTGGTGAGAAGATAAGCAGTGAGAGTCTGTGGCTTGTTTGAATGCAGTGCTAAATTTGTGTTAAGAAAGCAGTGTAAACATGCTGTGAGCTCGGTAGATATGCTAGGACCGTTTTGAGAGGGCACCACTGGTTACGTAGAATTTATAATGCTGTCTTGTGAAATGTGACATGTTCTTTTGAGTCACTCTAGTGTCAATTGACAACCTCTGTCGTGGCAACAAGAAGTCTACAAATCTGTGACCCATATCCTCTCCATATCTACTGTACCAATAATACTAATAACTACTTCTACTCTGGTGCTGCTAATACTACTACCATTATAATTACTACTACTAACACTAATATTACTATTAATACTACCACCATTTCCCAGAATGTTTAGGTCTCCAGCATTCAGATCAGTACTGTGGACAAAGCACCATGACATCGATGGACACCACTTACCGCCTGCCACTGAACGTCTACGTTATCGTGCTGGGAATCGGCCTCTTCGTCTTCATGCTCAGCCTCATCTTCTGCTGCTACCTGTTCAGGTAGGTGGACGATGTACCTGTTCAGGTAGATGGACGATGTACCTGTTCAGGTAGGTGGACGATGTACCTGTTCAGGTAGGTGGACGATGTACCTGTTCAGGTAGGTGGACGATGCTCTTGAACAACCATGACATCACGTTCCGTCAGTACAGTCACGTATCATACAGCCTTCATCCAATCATCACACTTTATATGCTGTTTGAGAGTTTTTAAGAATTTCAATGTCAACAAAACACCATCCAATGCAAAATAGTACATAACAATTCACAATTTGAATTCCCTGTTTTTTAACATTGCATTGTCTTTATTTCGTAGGTTAAAACAGCAAGGTACGAGGGAGCAGTTCAGCTATAATGAGGTTGGTTAACACTACTACATTTACAGATGTATTCTGAACAAGATGAACAAATGTAATCTAGTATTCACTGTATTCTGAACAAGATGAACAAATGTAATCTAGTATTCACTGTTTTCTGAACAAGATGAACAAATGTAATCTAGTATTCACTGTTTTCTGAACAAGATGAACAAATGTAATCTAGTATTCACTGTTTTCTGAACAAGATGAACAAATGTAATCTAGT
>JACXGM010025742.1:0-15167 GCA_016801145.1 Umbra pygmaea | reverse complement strand
TGTTTACTGTTCAAGCTTCGTGGGCTTCATCGCTTCTGGAAGTGGTCTAATTTTAGATGCAACATTATGACGCGTTAGTATATCCCCCATGCTAGCATACTCGCTTACTATATACTTAATAGTACGTACTTTAGCACCACATGCGTAGTACGTACTTTTAGTATGTAGTATGTAGTATGCATATTGGGATTCAGCCTTATTGTCTTTAAATCCAGGCATATCGGATGAGAAGAAACATGTTGATGGGATGTAGGCGGAGGCATTAGGGAACCTACGGGCCTGTGTTCATTAATTTTAGTTTTTTATATTTATAAAAAACGTGCAACGTGATATTAAATCACACATTATAAATGAGTTTCATAAGCTGGATGCGGCCTTCAGAGTCTTAACATGGTAGTCTGCGTGGGGCATTGGCCATTCATCCCCCCAGAGTGAGAGACGAGTTATTACTGCCGAGCAGGCATCATTGGCTCTAGCGCGCATCCTCATTATGCCCCAAAAGATGAAGCTCTAAATTAAGTTATTGCCATCCAATGAACTCAAATTAGCTAGGCTGCAGAGGTGGCCATCAGACGGGCCTCGCTTTGAAACACCCTGACAGCCAGCAAGGTGGAGAGACGGAAGAGTGAGCGATATGGGGGAACAGCTGGCCAAATTGGCAGGTGTGTATTTTTATGTACATTTAATGATCCTGATTCCCTCTATTAAGTTGAGCCCAACTGGAATCTCCTTATACCTACAGTTTGTGCTATTAATAAAGGCCTTGCATGCGCACCGTCCCGCGCGCTATATTTGATGGCGTTTCGTTTCTTGCTTTTCGATGAAGGTCTTGTTTTTTCCCATGTCAAATCTTTATCAGCTATTCAAATGAGATGAGACGTGGGCCTGTCTTTTCTCCCTGTTTGACAAGCGTCTTTCTTTCTCCTGTCCATAAAATCTCTCTATCCAGTTGACTAGCTTTCTTCTCGTCAGAGCTGAAGTCGTTATTGTGTTTGCTACCTGAGTCAGCAGGGACGATGAAAAGCGATATTTGACGGGATATGGAAGTATAGCTGGGAGTTGACAGGACAGTGGATAATGGTGGCAGGAACGTCTGAAAGGATATGTGTGTGTGTGTGTGTGTGTGTGTTTGCACACGCGTGCGTGTGTGCATGTGTATGTGTGTGTGGGCTACGTTTGGTCTGGTTGATGAGATGCTTCTTAGCCTGTGAAGTCAACCACATAATAACCAACTGCACTTTCTTAGACTACTGTTTGTCCCTAAAGCAAACGTGTCAGATAGAGTGACAGATTGGCAGTGTCTGTATAAACAGTAGGCTTATGCAGTAGGTCTATACCTTTCTATATGGACACCTGGGTAATACCTGAGATCTATTCTCAGCTCACCAATGTTGATCTATTGAAAAATACCTACAATTATGCAGAACCACATATTCGTTTTGTCATTGTTAATCTGTGCACAATTAAATAACAATTACGTTCAAAGTTATTGATCATTTCATTGCATTCTTTTTGTTTTTTTGTTGATGAATAACGGCTGCCATATTTGGATATACCTTTGTGATATTGCATAGAACAAAAAATCAAGGACGATATATACTAGGCTACGTTTTGAATGTCATCATTACATTTTAATACAATGTAAAATATAAATGTATTTAAATGTTTTTCGATGAAATGTAATCTTTTCCAAAGATGCAGCAGTACAAGAGTTAAGGACATCCATGCTAATATTAGTTAACAACAATAGGGTTGTTTTTGTTAGATTTGTTTTATTAAAACTTAACTTCATTATAATATAAATAATGTAACAAGATATAACACGGTTTATTGCAAAAAAAATCAGTGGATAATAATTTGTGAATCTTTAAATTAAACAAAAAGGCAGTTAATATTAAAACTTTTCTCAATATTTACAATATATCGAGTTTAGGCTTATATTATATAACTCTTAGATCTGAGGAATTGTTTGTGGCACTTACTATTGACTAATTTAAAATAAAAGTTGCAAACTCTACCCTATATGATACAATCAATTTAAAAGGCCATCACGGTAATATTACATTGCAACGTCATTTTCTCTTATCATATTATTTGCCTTTAATACCATGATATAAACTATATATATATATATATATATATATATATATATATATATATATATATATATATATATATATATATATATATATACACACACATTATTTTTAGTGTGACAATTATAATACAAATACAATAAAGTTGATATCCCTTGTTTCATATGCCAAGCATTTTCCTACCTAAAAACTTACAAACTAACAAGATAACTAAACTCGGAGTGGATTTTTATGTGAAATGCAATCTCGCACTAAAAATTTATTTAATAAATAGTTTTAATAAAATCCACAACAACAAAAAACTCATTCATATTGGACCTGGAATATGTTAATATCAAACGAACCCAATGTTAATGTAATGTAGGCTATCAGGTTTGTTTATTTGTACCAAGATGTCAACATGTCAAGGGGTGACATGTTAGAAATTTAACTCCAACTGTTTGCGGTCTCCAGACACTCATGGTGGCATCGATTTGAAACGTGTCCTGTCTAATTTGATGGTAGCGTCCGGCTATATCCTCGCATAGCACAGTGGACAGCGCTCTTTCTTGACCTTAGTTTGCTATCATATTACCCCCACCTGAGCCACCGTGGGAGACCAACACCAAGTTCACAAGGCCGAGATGGAAGAGAGCGAGGAAGGGTGTTCTTTTTACCTCACCCTGATCTCATACCAACCTCTCATCATCACTAACATCTCTGTCACTCCTTGACTGACAGTATCTGCTGAGAAAACACACTTCCTAACCGATGTCCTGTGTTTAAATGTTTTCAAGTCCGTGCGTCAGCGAGGTCAATATTGACACCATTTCTATGTACAGTAAATGTGGGTAAATGCGCCATCCAACAATTTAAGTCCGTTTGAGTATACAATGATGAGATTCTATTGAATGGTCTGAATATCTTGCATTAATATGTTTTTGATTATCCGTCAATTAAATGTAAACATGTCAAAACCGCATGTACACACACGTCCGTCCGTCCATCCATCCATCCCGGATGATGTGATATGTATAGTATGTGCATAGGTACGATATTACAGCATGCCACACCCATGATGATGATGATGTCAGGCGCGTGGGGTGTGAGAAAAAGTTGATGTGAGAGCTGGAGTGGCGCATGTCTAAAGTTGGAGAAGGAACCGAAGGAGCTGACGGAAGCCGGATTTGCTAGTGGGGAGAGAGAGGCTGTTTGATGGCGCTCTACAGCTTTGAGACAGCTTGTTAATTAAACCCCCAAGAGATGAGCCTCTGGAGCCGCCGTCCATATCAGAACACTGCTAACTATCCTGACAGCAAGTTACTTAACAAGCAGCCGCACGGGCAGCTTTGTACTCGCGCTTCAATCCCATACCTTTTTATCACACGCTAGCAGTGAGATAATTTAATTCGTTAAAATCCCACTGTGGAAGAGAAATATCTTGTTTTCTACTTAACGAAACTATGACAAACCGATGTATTCACTGTCTCCTTCGAGGAAAAGCGTCCCAATGACTACTCTTATACGCCCAAATCCCATGTCAGCTTAAAAAATCCGGTAAATTCGATTAGGCTTAAAAAAGAAAGGTAACGAGTGAAGAAAAGAAGTTAGACGTCTTGTTTGGGTGGTCTAATAAGAGGCCTATAATCACTTTGGCGAAATTAAAGCATAATTTTTCGAAAATTGAAAGGATTTCTGAGGTTTAGGGTTGGGACTACCTTATGAAATAGGAAACAATACAGTCGTGGATAAAAACGTAACCTGTGTCATTTCGATGAGACCGAATGGCTATTATGTGATCAAATTTCATTGAAGTCATTATACGCTTTGCCGTATATGCATTATTCCAACTTAATTGAACGCACACCCGCCCTTTGCCTGCAGGATCTGTGCGCCATTTCATTTTTTATGCATAACGTCAGATGATGGCTTGTTAAATCGGGAAAAACAAATATTGAGAGCCTTATTTAAACACTCAAAACTAGGCTGAATCCATGGCTATTCTACAAAAAAATAATTGAAATGTTTCCTTAATGCATACTTTAATGTGTTAGCCAAGGGTATATGATAAATGTAAATACACCTATATAGTGTGGAATCGTGGATCTTAGTTTTGAAGGCTACGCCCCATTGATTGCAAGGAATTAATCCAAGAATTGGTTGTCGTAGCTCGTTGATGCAGGTCTTTTGGCCCTTGACTCACACCTGCGGTGAGATACCACCCAGGTTCCAACAGGGGGTGACGTGAACTAAAGGACAACACAGCATTTCTGTTGATAGATTACTTTCACAAAAACGACTACTATTACATTGCACACATTGCACACATACACTTTATGCATGTGTTGGACGTTGGACATTAAATATTTCCTGTCTGTGTATGAAAACAAAGGATTGCTACAGCAATATATATCACAGCTTTCAACTCGCATTTGACAAAAATACTCCCTGATATTTCACTGTAAAATAATCAACACAGTCCATTGTATTTGCAATTTAATATTATTCCTATATCAAAACCAACAGCAATCATCCGTGAATAAATGAGCGGTTTCACACCGTGAAAAATGCACCCTCTTACCCAGTCAAAATCACAAATAATGAAAGCCTGTTAAAACCATTACATGTGGGCAGTATTTATTCATAACAGGACAAGCTTGTTCTTGGGTTCTTACGTGTTTCTTTGTCATCTAACGGCGGCCTCTGCACCTGATCGCCGGTGCCTTGGCTGGCGTTTTTAAGACAGCTGTAAAAGGTTCTTTCGGTCTCCAGCACATTCATCAACGTCAGACATGGACAAGACGCTATTTAGTGAAAGTGTAACTGCAGCAGTATATCTTGACAGAGAGTGGGCCAATCACCGCAAACAATACACTTTTCCCTGTACTGAAAAGGGTATTTTAACCAAGTACATGTTTTTATTTTTATCCAATTCCTTAAATATTACATTCTCGGCAATATTAACAAAATCTGTATTCTATTCCGCTATTACACTAAACAGTCGAATAAACGATATTTAAATATCAACTTCTCATGGAATTAGCCATTGTTTTTAATAATTGTTGAATAAAATATTCCAAATTACAATACTTGATCATTACCAGAAGGACATTTAGGTTATATTTTCCCCATATTTCTGGGGTTTTAATTAATTATCATTAGACTACATTTAGCTATGTTAAATGTAGTCCACTATTAAATTCGAAGGAATTGAATATGGAGCACATGGCATGTTAATACAATATCACAACAAATCTAATTATTTATTATCCTTCAAAGCTTTTATAAGAAATGTACAAAAATATATTAAAAAATCAATGTATCAGTTTATATAAAACAAAAAGGTGCCTTATAGCCTTATTTAGTTTATATTATTAATCATTATCTATTTTGGTAATAATACTAAACTCATTAATAAAAAACTCTCTTGGTTTACACAAACCAATGAAATTTAATGAGGATAATTTACACCCTTGGAAAGTACAGTGAAAGCTGCATAAAAAGTGCGGTGGACAAGGTTGAAGATAAACATGGATGGAGGTTTTTTGATGTTCCTGGGTCTGAGGGTCCCAGTACGCAGAGCGCCATCTAGCAAACGAAAGTAGAAACAAACAGCGTGAGATAGCCCACTGCACGAGCACTGAAGCACGAGAGCCCCATAACAAAGCCTCTAAGGAGCGCAGCCGAGGCTCTCTAGGCAAAGTTTCTGCAACCTGCATTGCTATCTTTCCGCAATATACTTCTCTACACGCGATTCAAGATTGATATAATTAATATATCACAAATACTTTCTGAAAACACACTAAAATACTATTTTCCCCAATAATAAACAAATGAAAGGATCGATTAATTAGAACGAGGGAATATGCATTCTACAGAGGATCGAATATTAATGAACCATCATGAGTCAAAATGCTAAATAGACGATCCTGTAGTCAGTGTTCCAGCTAAATATCTGAGAAAGTATAATGTCAAATCCGCGGAGGAAGAGAGATGTGGTGACTATCAACTTCACAAAATCAATTCTATCATCCGCAAACCCCATAACGGAGTTTTAAGTCACTACAGGTGTACCGCGACCTCACAATATCTTATGTCGTCTGTACTTTCGGATCAATGTAGGCTGTGTTATAGGCAAAGCTACGAGGGCCAGAGAGCTGTGTTGTCATGCGCTCTCGCCACAGCACCAGTTTAAATGACCACGGTCTCAAGACAACACAGGGAAGGATGTTAGCACGTCACAACTCACCTTATCTAGTCCATGTCCTCTTCATCTCCACTATTACTTCATGCACCAACAAATATAACGAAGAAAAGGTAATATCCTGTACCCTAAATATATTAATAACAACAGTAGCCTATAACTTACCGGTGCTAGCAATAACATAACCTAGGTAGTCCTCGTCATAATAATTGAAATTATCTTAATAGTCTTTAGGCTTTGTAATAACCATCACATATTAGCTACAACAGAGCAGTAATCCAAAGGAGAAAAAGTCAAGGCTACAGTATTTTAGTTCAATATATAATCAATTAATAGTAATACGCTGTAAGATAATTTACAGTAAAGTATGCATTTGAATGTCCACAGAGACGGAACTTTTCGATTTGGGAAGAATTTTATTACATAATTAGAAATATTATGAATGCCATATAATGTTAGTATCAGAATACTTTCTCTAAAACGTTTAATTAGTCCAGATGTCTTACTGGAGTCATTGTAATTAACTGAATAGTAATGAGTTACCAGTCGAAATGTACGGTGATACATATACAAAAAAGGCTAGTCTGTGTTAGAACACAAAACCATAAAGAGGCTCAATCTGGTGGGGTTGCTTTCTTCATCCACACACGCAATTTGTCACAATTTCCGTTGAGACGCCTGCGGAGTTATTTTGAATTCAAAGGGATATAAGAAATAACACCCTAGCATAAAAGTAAGGTGTACGATATATACAAGTGTTTTGTCTTGCACGTATAGGCTGCTTCACAATATTGGGAAATTGTTAGTAATAATCTATGTGTAAATATAAACTTTTATTGCCCATCATGTTACTACAACACAATGGTTATCAATGTAGGTGTATGTCTCTACCCGATATCCACGACCTCTCAGTCATTAAGTGATGAAAGTATGCTTCTCCTCATCAAAATAATCCAGAGCACTGCAATTAATTTTATATAAAACTGAGATATATCCCTTATTACTGTGCAGTCAATCTAGTAGCTAGTCTATTGCTATGATTTATTATATGAACAATGACCTAAAGAGTTTAAAGTTATCTTCATAAAAATAATTAACTGTTTGATCACAGTATTCTTGAATGGCCAGCTAGACAACACAATTGTGATTAACCTGTTCTAAATGAGTGCCCGGGAGCAAATGGTTTCCAAGACGACAGTGTGTTAAATGTGTAGTTGTACTGGACATACATGTATATGTTGGATGTTATTCTATTCTATTCAGGATAAAGTATCACCCTCAAAGTCCCTCTCTATACTCATTTTGTACACATCTCTATTTTCTGTGACTGCTCCGTGGTAACCGAGATAGCCCCCCTTTTGCAGCCTATGCGTGGAGTGGAAAGAGTGAAGATGTGACGGGGCGTATTTGAAGTATGACGAGCTTTGTGGTCCACTCCTTTTCATTCCCTTGCCTCAAATACTCCCGCTTTCAAATAAGCCTCTCTGGCAATCCCAGCCCGCCCGCCCCCCGCCACCTAGACATGAATGAGCGGCTGACCTTTCGGGCCGTGTCCACTCTTCGTCCAGTTTTGTCCAAATAAGCCTCCTTCCCCCACCCGGCCTCCGCTAGCATGCCGGCTATTCTTTACTGATATCATCAACGAATGCAAATGAATTTGGACGTGGGGGATGCACGGGAGGGCGAGGTGGGTAGTCATGGACAAATACCAAACTAGCTGAGAATGCGCGTGTGTAGCTGAAATAATTGAATAGCCTACCATGATTCAAAACCAGAATTCAATATTGAAGAGAAAATACACATTTCCAATTCCTGAATTTTGCACTATATTCGCTATTCAGCCATTCAGATTAGACGCGTTAAATTTCTGCATGGCCTTTGAAGAGAGAGGGGTCGTGTCACTCAGCAGCGAAAGGCCACGCGGTTAACCCACCCACCACCACACCCCATTCTCGATTCCGCTCTCCCTCCAACCCAATGTCCCCATCCTTTTCCCAGCAGAGACACGTGAACGCGCGAACTCAATTTGACTATATCACGCTGGCATTATGGCTACACACAGTGTAGATTAGAGCATTTCTCCTTTAACAAGGAGAGGAGGCACTCCTATAAACACAGCGGCGGTATGTAGCATAGGCCACAAAGTGTATGCAGCTATACCAGGAGATTTTCTATGGAGCAGCCTAAGAGCTTTAGGCTATAGCAAAACGCTTTATCGAATGCCTTATAATCATCAAAGCACAATATGTTATTATAAGTTAAACGGAAATATATTTTCGACATTTACAGATATTATTTATGCATGTAGCCTGTTTGAAAAGCGAGGCCTGTCTATATTATCAGTATATGCCAAAGGGACAATGCAGTTTTGAATAATGGCCGCTGTGTATTAGAAATGTAAGTAGCCTAATTGTAGAACATGAAGACAGACTGGCGTGACATCCTTCCTCCACGTTTTACAGTGTGTTACATTGCTATTGGCAGTTTCTTCTTGCTGATACGCACCAATGCAGGTACGCAGGCATTCACATTTGATGGATTATGCCGAGTAAGATTAAAACCAAAATACATGTATTTATCAACAGTGCACGGTACCTCTAGGTTGGAGAAAAAGAGAGAGCAATATGAGATAGAGAGAGAGAGATATGATGTGTGTTCTGCACCAACCTTGGGATACGCTGCCACTGTCAATGCCGGTTCCCAATGGCATGGATAAAAAAGCCGTTTATTAAACCTTTCAAGAACACAGAAACGATGCGCCACCCAGGTATATAAACGCAATAATATAAACAGCAACATAAATAGTGAATGTATCGTATACCACAAATGGATGGCCATCTTAAACCAAGGTTATTAGATTGATAGATGAAAAAATGTATACTGCCAATATATAATATTAAGCGGAAATCTGTAGCCTACAGTAGATATAGGCCTACATGTTAAGTAGCCTAGATTTCGCCAGTTCGCCAACACATGTATAGCCGTTCAATAATTGCAATTCTTTCACATTCCTGCATCATAAAAATATTCTGGCACTCTTCATAGCAAGAAAACAGATGTTTAATTTCTCACGTATCATTTTATGATGGTCTACATAGTCTATGTAACGTTGGAACGGCTCCAGAATGGCTGTTATTCTCATAACGGCTGTTACATATAGTTCAGACATATGGCTATTCGTCTCTCAATAAACCTAGTAGGAAAATGAAACAAATTGACTAACTCGAGAACTAGGAGATTTAGCTGGCCTTTACATTGTGTATCCATTGAATGTGTGTGTGTGTGTGTGTGTTTGTGTGTGTGTATATATATATATATATATATATATATATATATATATATATATATATATATATATATATATATAATATATATATATATATATATATATATATATATACATATACATAGCCTATACATATACATATACATATACATATGCATACATACAGACACACAAATACATAAACACACCTCTGTCCATATACGTATTTGTGATGTAATATTTCGAGTCGTTGAATTAATGATTGGCTGAAACAATGATAGGCATATCGATATCGTTTGGTCAAGCTTCAATTGTTGTCATTTCTATTTACTTTATATTAGGCCATAAGTGCATTTAACTTAAACGGTTATTACCAATTGTTATATACAGCTTCAATGTAAAAAATTAAAAAAAATTATTTGAACTTAAACATTATATGCTATTTTGTATCCTTTTTTACATGAAACCCTGGAAAATAGGTCACCAATAAATTTGATCTCAGCTTGAAGTGTAATTGCAACAAAATGCAGCTGAGTCAAATTTAGGAGCTGCCTGTCTGCGGTGGAAGTTACAAACCATCTGGTGTAGCCTACAGTGGAAAGTGAAGCCGTAAATGTTGCTGATTTTCAGATATGTAAGATCGGCCTTACTAGCCTCCCTTATAGGCTACAATATGTTGACATGTGCAACTGCAGGTATGTCTATCAAAACATACCTGAACAATAAATTACCAAACTAGTTCTAAATAAAAACTTTTTTATGTAAACATCCCGATTACTTGACGTCATTATGTTTAAATTTTTTAAGGGATTAGAAATTAGTTAGCTGGCGCGCACGCTGGTGATGTTTGTTTGGTCAACTGTGGATTTTTTTTCGGGCAGCACCTTAAGCAACAGGTTACCTTTACTCCGACTCAAAACACATTTTTGTTGGGTTAAACAATATTATCATCATCGTTATACTTGTTAGAAGTCAAACTGATATTAGCCTTAATGACATTTGCCACCGAAAATCACACACATCCTTATAAACTTCCCAAAGGAAATAAAGATGTAGCATACTCTTCTCAAAACAGACCATTTTCGTTGTATAAACTCGGGTACCTCGTTTCACGCTTTCCCTTTCAAAATAAAAAAAACTTTCCTTTCCGATTTCCTTTGTCTCTTTTCCGGTATGTGATTTATTTCACCAGCACGTACATACATTCACTGAAAAATAGAACTCTCGAATTTAAATGCCACGTGTTGATTAATTTGTTGTTAATGACAGCCTGAGTCAAACACACACATGCATAGACACATCATCTCCTCTGTTCCTTTCTCACATATCCCTCCCACTTCGCTCCCTCTCTCTCTCTCCCCTTGTTTCACTCAAACGTACACACACATACACACACACCGAGAGAGGGACAAATTCAAAACAAAAGTCTTACTTTTTTCCGTGGACCTCCATCATGGTCGTTGATGTTTCATTTTCTCTGAGCCGCCTTTCTTCACAGTCGTAAAGTCTGAAACATTTGAGTTCGACACAACATCTCCCTTTAATTATTATATTTCTGGGCTCTGTCCCATAGACTAGACCCAAAAGCTTAGTGTGAAGTGCAGTGCAGATTGAGACATATTGAGCCCGCTTTAAAAGGATCATTTCATGTGGGAGGTTGGACACAAAGTTTGGACTCGTGACTGGCATTCCGGAGAGACATGCATATTTTAAAACAACAAAGCAAGCTAGAAACGGGGCTCGAGGTGGGAGGGAAAAAAAACTTGGAAAGAAGTTACAGAAGTTACTATCTGATGAACAGCTGTCACTGTTGGGCGAGACTTGCTCGCGCATTAAGATATAGCCTGTACTCCCAAAGCCCCTGTCGAATAACTATCATCAACAGACCCTAGATGATTACTCTATTTTAATCTCATGCCAAATCATAAATAATAAAACGTCCATATTTGTAATTGCACAATTACACTTTATTTAGTGTAATGGGCACTTATATAACAACCACGAGGTAAACATAACATTTATCCAATTAGGCTAGCATGAGATAATATCCTAAAATCGCGAGGCATTCTACCAGTACCATAGTGATGTTTAGTCATCTACATTGAGATAATCTCAGCCTAGTTGTCTTTAACGTTTCGATTAACGTGACACTCACAAAAATGTTTACTTATAAAGACATCCAAAGTAGTTAAAGTTGGACAAACATAGTTGCCCATAATATGTTTAGACACACACTTTTCATAATTAACCTACACGCTCATTCTTTCACTTTATAGACTTCAAATTGTTATTTTTCCATTGCACCTATTAATGAGTGATGGACCGTCTTATTTTCTATAAGCCTATCGTTGAAATGACTTCCACTGTGTGTGTATTCTGTGCAAGTGTAAATGTATAAAATGTGTGTTCACTGTGACGAAATCTGTCCGTTTAAATAAAGGATATCGGAGACAAAAGGAGAAAGTGCAGAGCTGGATATCTCTGTTAGTTGTCAGCATTAGTCCATGGGTATGGAATGCTAATGAGTAAAGGGTCTCTCTGTCTTTCACCCCCTCTACCCTCCCTTTCTCCATCCACGCTCTCCCTCTCTCCAGCTCTCTCTCACGCTCGCTCGGGGAGGGAAGCGGATCGATAGCTGACCCGATGGTTTGGCCAATGCTTTATTTATCTGGCCAGGCAATGATATTATCAGCCTTGAACGTTATATACAGCAAACGTCTTCCTAAATCAACACAAAGACATCGCTTACACAGCGATCTCTGCTTTCTCGCAACCGACTCCCTTTCTGTCTCCTTCTAGGCACCCCCACGACCCCCCAACACATAACACGCACGCGTGCGTGCGCGCACGTTTGTGTGTGTGCAAGCCCTCGCATCGCATGCACGCGCCGTCTTCTTATTCTGCATTCACAACTGGGTGATATTTTATACCCTGTAGTGTTGGATTTGATACATAGTTTAAAGCTTGCCTGTGAGGTCTGCACACAGCAGAATTATACTGCGATTATTTGCGATTGTTCGGAGCACCTGAACGTCATTCCAGGTCGACTAGGATACACATGGTTACCAAAGGCAACATAAGCCATTTGATGATACACAAAATGCAGCAGACATTAATGAACTAGGCCTATTTTTCACGGCTCTTTTTTTCAGCCATTCACCTGAAACAGTCTTTGGAAAAATGCTATACACTGACTATTACGTGTTATTGTCTTACCTGGCTATCTTAATAAAATTGTGTTCTAATGAACTAATTCATAATAATGAATTGGTGTTTGAATTCCTAAGACTGAACAACGTGAAGTTCATTGCCATCTTAGTTTGTATTACGCATGAGGCATATCACTAAATAAAATAAAAGTGTAGGTTACAATATATTTATAACCCATACTTCAGAGGATCATTCACGTATCCCGAAGCTTCAATTTTAATATATTTGCTCGAACTATTTGTCAAACCTGACAACGTGGGCCTAACATGGTGAACTGAGCGGATGCGTTACCCCACACAAGCTTGTTATTACCGTGTGACTGATCCAGACGAGTGGACCCATTGGTTGCATGAGGTTTTGGAAATAGGTTTGCTGACAACTTAGGATAATAAATGTTTCGCTTTCAGACAGATATCTCAAACGTGAAATCGCACCCAGCTGCTTATGTAAGCAAACAAATAGCCCCATGTTAGGAGTCCTTCACTTGTGGTTTGATGAATGAAACCAGACAAAGGTAAATGGTTATTTAACTCATTTAGGAATAACACTTTGGTAACCAGAGTTTCCGAAATTACCAAGACACAAATGGGGCCTATGGTGTGTTACATATCCAATTGGCTAACCCACCATCAGTCAAGTACAACAATATGATAGAACAGCCCAAACGTGTCAAACTCTTTTTCCTTTTTTATAGAAGCAAAATATCCAGCACATGAAACCCAGAGAGACTCTTTCTATGAAATCTTTGAACGTTGACAGATCCTACAAATTAGAAATGAAAAACTACAATAGACTACTCCCTGAAATATATTTTTATCACAAACTCTAGAGTTGGGTTAACTTATATTAGGGTACAGCATATATCCAACCAGATATCAGATGTAATTCATGCATAGGTGTTATTGAAAAAGTAGGCCTATTTAAAAATAGAAGTATCACGCAAATGACGAATAAATCACTTCTAGGTCTAACACAATATAACGTATTTCGTGTGTAGTTAGTCCTACTGCTTCATTGACTAGAAACACATGCCTTGAATTATTTTATTTCCAATAGCTTTTGCCCGTATAGTCTAGAAATTGTGTAACAGAATGCGCTCAGCTAAGGATGAAAGTGAATATTCTAGAGGGGTTTAGAATACATTATGCGAGGACAACCAGTTGAAAGCTGCATTTAATATGCTGGTAAACAATTTAGTCTCGGGCTGTAAATATAGCCTAGAATTGATCGAGACTCGTCATCAAGGACACCATTTTCATGTAAGTGTTGTATTTTTCAAAGTTAACATCTCTTCATATGCGGGTAATCATAAACTAGGGTAGTAACCACATACATAAATAATACAAATACATCCAGATTTACAAAAGTAAACGGGACTATGCTATAGCATACAATATTTGTATTTCTAAGAAAACATGTGAAGTAGGCCAACGGTATCCCATACAATTAAACTATTTTCTTTTTCTATAAAAGAAAATTGGTCATCTCTTATAGGCTATACTAAGTTATATGTTCAATAAGATCGTTCATTCACAGCAAAATGACGACTCAATCTCCAACTTAATCTGCCAATGCGTTTGTTTATATTTATCGATAGCCATAGTTTTATACATTACTGAGGCCATAAAACAACAGAAGGACTATGCTGGTCTGAGAAATACCATGTTGAAATATTTGCAGAGCTTTAGGACCTTAGCACAGCACTTTAATCATGACCACAGGTCGACGAGTTCAAACGATGCGTGCTCATCTTTTGACCAGATGCGACCATGACAACTACACCTTTACATATATTTTAACGGTTTATGACAAGAAAGAACGAAACGACTAGCAGAGACCGGACTACATTTGGGATATTTCAAAACCTCACTAGCGTTTAGGCAACAATAAGTTCGTCTCATCCCTAAATGAATGAATCATTGAACACTCAATCAAATCCACCGCCGCCATGACGATATCGCTACCCCTCCCCCAACCCAACATGGAGATATAAATAAAATCAAGACATTGTGGCGGTCTCAGTTCAGCCTTCATCCACGCTAGCTCTCATCATGCTACACCAAGATCGACTGCAAGGCAATGAATACAAGACATTGCCTTTCTCATACAGCATATCCCAAGGTTATGCCCTTTTTCGACTATAATACGTCATTTTCACTATACATATGTGCTCTACTGGATTATTGCTGTACGATGTGAGGTCTGCATATTCCTATTGTAAAGGGTGAGCAGACAATGTCACGCAATATACATACACGCAGCGTTTCCATGTGAGGCTATGCTAGTAGCCTACACAAAGCACTGTGTGGAATAAAAAAAACATAATACAACACATTGAGGACTTTGTCGACGGATTCAATATATGCTCAAATGTAAGCTATGAAGATATGACCACGCAGCCTATACACACAGT
>JACXGM010025740.1:0-15174 GCA_016801145.1 Umbra pygmaea | reverse complement strand
CCCCCCCCCCCCCCCACACACACACACACACACACACACACACTTTTCTCTCCCTCTTCTCCCCTCTACAGTACCATTCTTTAGCCTTCCTAGCTGCTTGGACAATTTCTGTAGTTGGTTGAACATCAAGTGTAATCACTGTCAAATTCACAGCTGTGCCTGTCTTTGGCTCTAGGCCAATGGACAGAATGATGTGATTATTGTTCTGTATTTTATCTTTTATATATGACAAGATCTGACAGTGGCACATAGGCCTAAGTCCATTACAATGGGTTTTTACATCATTCATATATTCAACTACAGTTGTCTTTCTGATAGGAATAAGCTCTGTTTCATACCAATACAGTATTTCTGTTCCAAATGGGTTAACATTTATATAGTTATGCATTTCGGAAAGACATTTTCATAGATGCATTTATAGCTTAATGAAGATAAATAATTGGATACGTTTTCTGATATTGAGAGCCAGCATTCCCAAATCTAAAGACAGTCCTTAGATACAGTATATGACAAAGTGAATTTACTGTAATTTCCCAAAAATATGGCAGCACATTGGCATAAACAAAAATTTCCCTTTAACAAATATATCCTGCATTTCATAAAAGTGGGTTAATTTAAAGAAACATTTACTGTAGGAAATCTTTTTTTTTACTTTGTAAGCTTCCTGCATTATTCAGTTATTTGTGTCATAAATCATATACCTTTCTGTGGTGCTGAAAATAGACAGAGAAAAAGGGAAGGAAACTTGGAACTCAAACTGTGTTTTATTAACACAAAACAAAGTCAAAGAAATACTGAATAATCTTCTTCAACAAAAACACACAACATGGATTGACATCAAACAATGACTGATGGCTGACATGCACAAACGATAGATCTTAACTAGGGAACAAACTAACAGGTGCAGGCAGCTGGGAATTAATTAACTCTAACGATAGGGCAACCCAACACATGTGACTCTGTCAGGTGAGTGGGGAAGTGGGGACCAGAATGAAAACGCATACCGGATATAGATCAAAACAATACACATGGATGAGAAACTCAAGTAAGACACACATATAGGAGCAAATAAAAACAAATATGTCAGGTCCAGATAAGGGAAACCATGACAATTTGGTTCATTGTCAGCTTGTAGATTTTTAGCAATTTGCAAGGTGCCTTGGGAATATCTATGTTTTTTATTATTTGGATTCAAATTTTTGACAGAGGGACAGGGATGTTATGTTTACTTTTTGTCAAAATATGTAGTGGCAATTACCTGCACCTGCAACAGGTGAAATGAATAACTCAGTAAAATAGAATCACCTGCTTCTAACCTCATTCAGAATTTAAATAAGTAAAAGAAATTATGTTGTTACCCCGTGTAGTTTTGACATAAATCACAGCACATTAACTTTTGTTAGTCAACATTTTCTTTTAAATGACATTGAAAATGACTGAAACATAAAGCAACCGTATAGCTCTACACCTCACAAATGGGACAAGCATTGTATGTTTTACAAGACAGACACATCAGGATTGCAGTTTAAATAAATTCCACATTTTATTAATAAATAACAGCTTCCCAAAAATAGTACATGTAGTGTTTTCAATAGCTCAAACATCAAGGGACAGCATTCTAAAGAATGAACCATATGTTTTGCATAAAATGTACTTTTACCTCAGATTCACCTCATCAGATCCCACAATGTAGTGAAATGTGAGAAGAATGCTTGATAGAGGTTTTTTATAATGCATTTTACAAAACTGACAATGCTTAGTGCCTGCGTAAACTGACAATCTCAGGGGACTTTAACTGAAGCTGTAAAAAGTCTACGCAGAGCCTGACAGAAATTTTGAACCCATTACCTTTGCCATAGACCTGATATGCCCTCTACTGAATTACTGATGTCCCAGCTTCTGTCTTTACCGGCATTATTCTTCATTATCTTGTTGACATTTGACACCAATTCAGCACAGTATGTTAGACAGTGTCCTGCATACAAATCACATGGACATATTTCTCATTACTAATGCAAAACCCTCATACTACAAACACATTTCATATTGATTGCCAATTTAATTTGTCAATTAAGATTAGCAGATTAAGGTGTTTACGTTACTAGCTGGTTTATTGGCATAATCAGTGTAATATAAAAAAAATGTGTTTGCGTGTAAACATACTAGAACTTAGTCATAGTGATTTATCATTTAATGAGAAGCATCTAATCTACTGTATTTTTCGTTGTAGACCTGAATGGATTGCAATGATGTCTTAAAACTATTAGAATTTAAAAAGAAGTTCTTAGCCTATACCTAAAGTAGATGCTTTATATCTTAGATGTCCTTTAATGACTCTTTAGTACAACTTGCAGGCCTTTTAACATTCTTATCATATTGTAAACCTTACTAATGTAGTGCTTGTGTAATCCATGTTATTTTCATTTCTTCTCTTTCTTAGGTAAGTGAACAAAAACACTCCATCTGATTGAAATTGGACCGCCTTGAGCATCTCATTCATCTGCTCCGTGCCGCCGGTACAGTACACATGCGTCAGTCTGAAGGCTGTATTTCTTATCAGTGGAAGGCAAACTAAGTGAATATATTACAAGGGCCAAAGTATGCTTCATCATGCCTTTGTATTTCTTTACAGTACGGGGTAAATGTTAGAGATAGTAAACTGTAAATGTGAATCTCTATTACCCTCTGGTGCTCTTTCAGAGTTGTTGCTATCTATAACACAGAACTAATTATTAAATGCAAAGAGCAAAGAAATATGGCAAATGATGTTGTGGGCATTTCTTCTTTGTTGATTCAATACAAAGTGAACCGTGCTATCATCAGTCATTGCTGTTGTCTCTTCAAGTCTCTCCAAGATGAGGCTGAAATTACATCATTCGCGGTACCCTGATTTTCAACCAAGGATTGATTTTTTTTCTAGTGGGTAATATGATTGACACATTCCACCCTAGGACTTCATGGGAACTGTACGGTATGTTCTACACATGTACAGATCCAATGGCATTATATGCACACTGTTTCAAAAAGTGAAAAAATAATTGACCCTGAATTTTCTTCATTTACCTCACCTCTATACTACCCCGAACTAATCATACTTAACAAATATTGCAAGCAGCTTTCTCTTCTATAATTCTTTGACCAGATTTCATCATGTAAAATATGTGACTACAAAAAACAAAAGATATAAACAATGAAGGTAGGATTTTACGTAGGATACATGAAAAGTCTACAAACAGATCACAGTTTATATACTGATATGGAGAACTGATAGGGTTTGTATGATGTAGTGCCATGTTGTACTGCAGTGTTGTCCTTAAAATAGCCATAAAAGCCTTACGGGCAAACTGAAAATGGTTCAAATAACTTTCTTTCATCCCTTAAAAGCTGTAAAAAATAAGCTCTGTGTTTTCTGAATAGTTCTACTGGCAAACTGTAACATTTTGATGTGTACATCTCTCTGGTATTGACATTGAATAACATGTTCAGCCTTGGTAGCTCTCACATCCAAAAATGCTAATTTGCATCAAAGTAAACATCTTGCATGACTACAAATCTCTGTCCATTTCTTGACAAAATCCTAGCTGTCAGTTAGCACCAGGAGAGCAAAGGACATCAAATAAATGTGAAAATACTCTTCTAATTGCCTGCTATGAATTTTTTAATACCACAAACAGAAATAGTTTTACATCCAGTTTAACGAGGACATGTCATTTATTGAATGGCTTACTTCCCTTTTTACTGCGGACAGATAAGATGCCCAGTTCAGTTGATAATCAAACCATTGTGGTAAGGTATGATGGGTAAGAATGAGGGAGAACAGGTTCGAATGACGAATGAGCAGAAGTAACGATGCAATCACACACTGTGAATGAGTGTGGGCCATTCTATTGAGGTTGAAAGCTCCACGTTGCCAAGCTCCCTTTGAAAGGAAATTGTGAACACCATCCAAGACACCCTTGCAACTGACTTTTTGAATGCCAACTCTAATATATATTTATTATTTACAGAGTAGCATTTCATTTTCTCTGTCAATTTCTTCAACCTTTGTAAACAGGGAATCGACCTAGTATCAACATGATATTGATATATTATGTTTATTTTGCAAACCTCCCAATCGGAACAAATGTGTATGCTACGATTTGGAACAGTAACACATTGCACATGTCAGTCAATGCTTTAGGGTTAGGTGAAACTGCACTACATTTTGTAATTGAGACTATAGCGCAAATATTGAAAAATATGTTCCTCAAATGCTGTGACCGGCAATCTCTCATCAACCTAGCTCATAAGCAAGTGGGACAGAACAAAAGACCTCACCAAAAACATAAACATGATAAATGTGTCAGGCTTAGTTTTCCTACTGAATAAAACCTGTGTTTGGGGCACATTAATTGGGATCCTCAAATACTAGCACATTCTCCAGTGACCCCTTGCTCAAAGAATTAGAATTTGCTACTCCCATAATATGCTTTAGTCAGATATATTCTATAGGCTTAGCAAACATCTTGCCTTTCTACCCTAATAAATCCATATTCAAATCATAACCATTTTTTTAATGTGTTTTTATTTTGCTCAGTCAGGCTTTGCTACATTATTATGCAGACCTTTGACACTGCACTACTTTGAAATAAACCCAACATGCATCTGATGACAAATCCCCTGCTCCCGTATCTGTCAAACAGGCATACCTTCAGTAAAAAATAGCAACATGTAACCAGCGTCATGGAAAATGCTGTGTAGTCTATTAACATAATATATATTTTTTATGTAACTCCCTGGTCTATCGGTACACCTGCTTGCAAAACTTTTGACTGATGTCCCCTCAGGCGCAGGGCTAGACAGTCAGAGACAGACGTTGCTGATGATAATTGCCTGACGATGTTCAAGGTTGTTTTTAGGTGTGTGTGTGTGTGCGTGTGTGTGTGTGTGTGGGGGGGGGGGTAATAAGTTATTATTCTGTGGCCTTCTGTCAGAACTATGATTGTCAGGTCTCTCAGATTGAGCCCCAAGCGTAATCCAACTCCTTCAAATTATAACCAATTGCATGACAATGTCTAATTGAGACCGATACAATTAAAATATTAGGCCCAGGACAAGTACAATATAGGACTCAAACTGGTGCCACAGAGAACAAAGAATACAGGACTTGCTTGTAGTTGTGCAGAGAGCTTTAGCATTTAAACATAGTGACTAGCCACAACCAGAAACAGAACCAAAAATAGAGATCCAGAATGACAGAGAGAAAATACTAGAAATGGAAAAGCGAGGCAGCAGTGCTGTTGCCATTAAGACGTCAATCTCTCCACACAATCAAATCTCCACCGCCGTAGTGGTCTCCATTCTCTACTTTCAATTTCATCTCGTTTTTGTTACAGCAACACAACCCTGCTTTGTCCTCTTGACTGATAGTGTCCCTGTTGTCTCGTCTTATTTTATGGTAATGATATCAGTCTTTCTGCAAGTAACACAATCTACAACATAACTACACGGTCCATTACTCTGCAATATAGATAGAAAAAAAAGCTCAGGTTGGTGAGGCTATTTTACTTGCAAATTAATTTTAGCCTACCTATGGTTTATTTGTTGAAAAGCCACAGAAATGAAACATGAATGAGAACCGCAGCAAATCAACCCGATGTGAGAATTTAAATGTCATGTACTGTATACATTTCCATTTCAGACAATATGTTCTATTGGTGGCTCAGTTATACTATTGTTCATGGCATTTTTACACTCCAGTCTTTGGGGACCCAAAATACTTCTGTTTGTTTTTCTGGCTGCTAGTTAATTGCAATCAGATCTGTTTAGCAGGAGAGGATGAAAACCATAAAATGTTCAGGTCCCCAGGACCAGAGGTTAATAAGAAATGTGTAATGTGATGCTGTTGAAATGATTTGCTAAAAACCTAGAGTATAAGTCAAAGCCATGAATTACTACGTGCCTACTTATTATGCATTTCAGCAACAAAGCCAACATCTATTTTCAGTAACTCACCTAGGGATGGTTTTGCCTGCGGATAGTTTTAACAGTACTGTAATGCTGGCATTTTCAAACATTTCACACTAAATGTCTTGAAGCACTGTAAAAACTAATAATGTAATACATACCAATAATGAAATATAATTGCTTAATTGCTTAGTGAATAACTTAATATGCTTTTGCAAACAATGTAATGGTTTATTTCATGATTGACAGGGTATTATATTATTACCTGGGTAAAGGGGAAAAAAGGAAATATGCAATATAATATTCAAATCACTGTATGTAAGTTTTATTTACTGAATATTAAGTTTCACACTTCCATTACACTTTTTAGTGGTTAGACTTGTCATAAAACCACTCCCTGCACATCACTTCTTAGTCATTTTTCTCCCCTCCCAATTTGTAATATCCAAATTCTGTTAAGTCTTGTTTCATCTGCAACAACTTAGCAGGTACAGGATGGTCAAAGTTCGATCATAGGTTTCCTCCAAGCACGCGTCGCAAAGCTGTCTGATTCTAATTGCAAAGATTTGATAAATGAGTTAGAGGTTACACATTCATCTACAATAAAACAGTGATTAAATTAATAGATACAAGAGCGACCTCCCACATGGCACAGTAGTCTAATTGGCTACCTTTAAGCACAACTGCATCACAGTGGCCAGGGTTCGAATCCTGGTCTCTGCATTTCTGACTACACCTGGGGGATTTTTTAGGGGCAGCGGAAATTGGTACAGTGCTACCTGTAGTACACGAAAAGTTGTTGGACACAAATACCCCCTTGTGTACATCCTTATGCCTGTCAGTTCACACACAGTTGTATAGGTGGGGAATGTTTGGTGCTCTCATACAGAGTTGAAGTCAGCAGTTTACAAAGACATTGAAACTCAATGGTTCACAATTCCTTACATTCAATCCTAGTAAAAATTCCCTGTCGTAGGTCACTTAGGATCACCCCTTTTTTTCAAGAATGTGAAATCTTTGAATAGCAGCATAGATCATTATTTATGTCAGATTTATCCATTATGTACAAACAGTTCCACTTTGTGTTTTATCAGACCAGAGGACTTTTCTCCAAAAAGTACAATCTTTGTCTTCGTGTGCAGTTGAAAATTGTAGTCTGACGTTTATAGGGCAGTTTTGGAGCAGTGGCTTCTTCCTTGCTGAGCAGCCTTTCAGGTTATGTTGATATAGGTCCACTTGACTAATAGTATGTAGGTCCCTCTTGCTGCCAAAATAGCAGATCCATATTAAACAAACTCCAATGGACTGTGTGTTCTGACACTATTCTATCAGAACCAGCATGAACATTTTCAGCAATTTCAGATACAGTAGCTCATTTGTTTGATCGGACCACACGGGCCAGCATTCGCTGCCCATGTTAATCAATGAGGATTGGCCGCCCATGACCCTGTCACTGCCTCACCACTTTTATTTCTTGGACTACGTATGATAGGTACTAACCACTGCAGACTGGGAACAACCCTGTTTTGTAGATGCTTTGACCCAGTCGTCTAGCCATCACAATTTGGCCCTTGCAAAGTCTGTCAAATCCTTACGCTTGCCCAGTTTTCCAGCTTCTTTATTTTGTCAAAGGCCAAATTGTGATGGCTAGACAACTGGTTCAGAGAATTTCAAAACTGCAGCTCTTGTGGGTTGTTCCTGGTCTGCAGTGGTCAGTACCTATCAAAAGTGAGTATTTTTAATGTTCAATCTCTTACTAACAAACTGGACTTAATGTGCCTCACTGAAACATGGCAACAGCCTAATCAGGCAGCCCCAAATGGTTATTCCTACATCAGCCTACCTTGCTCTAGTGGGCAAGGGGTTGGGGTGCTATACTGTATTGCAAAACTATGAAGTTTAACCTATAAGTACACCTGAGTATTTTTATTTGAATGTTTGGCTCTCTGGCTTTCAACCATTTTAATACTTTATAGGCAGAGATGCCACAAGTTAGTGTAATAGATTTCTTTCCTGGGTTGGGCTGAGTTCACAACTTATGGGAAGTTCCTTATTACGACCCTAATGACCAGGTAAAAGAAGTTCTGTAATTTTGGAATGTTTCCCATTGCTCAAATTGAAGGTTAAACACTGTAAAGTGGATTTTACAGTGGATTCCCTGTCAAATTACAACCGTTTTTATAGTGTTGTCATGTTTTAGTTTTTCATAGTTCACGGGTAAGGTGTGAACTTATTTTACCTGGTCAATAGGGTCTTACTGAGGAACTTCCCAAAAGTTGTGAACTCAGCCCAACCCAGAAAAGTAATCTATTAGACTAACTTGTAGCATCTCTGTTTAAAGGCCACCTAAGCCATCTGATATGGTTTCAAATTAACTGTCCTCATTAATTACTCCAGTCTCTGTCTATTCTCCCAATGTCTTGCTTATTTCTGTAAGAGCTTGTGGTGTCGAGTAAGGAGGCAGAATGCAGGATCTTCCAAGTAATTCACTTTATTGAAGAACATGTAAAGTTATTCACTTTATTGAAGAACGTGTAAAGAATCAAACAACTAAGCCGACATCAGCCACTTATCAACACGGGCGACAGTGATGCCCAAAATAATAAACCTCTTTGCCTAACAGTGTGGCAATTACTCACAGTATACTAATGTAGTACAACAAAGAGAAGTAAGAGCTGAGTTCACGTAGATTTAAACCTTCTCAGGATAAATACTCACAGTACGTTAATGTAATATAACATGGAAAACAAAAATTTATAAAGTATATGACTGCAGGACACCATAAACAGGATTCAAATGAGACAGATACACAAACACTAAATGGCAACAAGGAACACCTGGTGAATAATTATCAAGGCTTAGGGGGCACCCAGAGGGCCACCAACCAGCACAGAAGAGGGCAGGGTGGGAGGGCAGTGATGCAGACAGAGGAGGCAGATCTCCCAGCACTGGCATAGGAGGAGATGCGGCTAGTACTGAGAAGGGGGTGGCTCGACTGGCACCAGTTCAGTTGGCTGAGCTGCAGGCACCGGTGCAGCGGGAGGAGCTGCAGGCATTAGTGCAGGGGGAGGAGCTGCAGGCACCAGTGCAGGGGGAGGAGCTGCAGGCACCAGTTCAGTCAGCTGAGCTGCAGGCACCAGTGCAGGGGGAGGAGCTGCAGGCACCGGTGCAGGGGGAGGAGCTGCAGGCACCGGAGCAGGGGGAGGAGCTGCAGGCACCGGAGCAGGGGGAGGAGCTGCAGGCACCAGTGAACGGCCTACATATCGCACACCTACTCTGGAGGATCAGACATAGCCACTGGCGATAGAGGAGTTGTCCGCTGGGTCAGGGTAGCTGGTGTAGTAGTAGGGGGAGTTACAGCCCAGATAAGCGTGGGGCTGTGAAGCTGACCCGGACCTGATTGGTCATGGACTGGGAATCCAATAAAGTCCTCTTCAAGCTCCTCCCAGTCTCTGTCCTCTATCCACTCTATTTCCTCCTCGTCAGAGGGGAATATATCCAGGTCCTCCGAGTAGAGAGGGGCTGGCAGCTCCGGAGCAGGTGGTATTCCGGTAGTGTAGCTCCCCCACGGCCCCATTGGTGACGATGCCCAAAATAATAAACCTCTATCCCTAAAGGTGGCAATTACTCACAGTACACTAACATAGTGTGACGCAGAAGAGTAAGAGCTGAGTTTACATTTAAACCTTCTCAGGACAAATACTAACACCGCACTAATGTATTGCAACACTGAAGAGTATAATATACACGTCTGAGGACACCATAAACATGATTCAATGACACATACTGACAAGGGAGCAGAGGGGACAGATATACAAACATTAAATGGTAACAAAGAACAACTGGTGAATAATGATCAGTGAGTAAAGGAAGACAGGTGTGATAAAGTCCAATGAATGAATAGTAGAGTGATACTCTTCCAGACCACTTGGCACAGTCCACATCCTAGACGGGGAACGTTGGTGACTTTAATCAAACTGATGCCACGTCTACTTGTTGCTTTGCTGCAGATTTTACGTAATTAGGGACCGTTCGGTATTCATGGAATTGACCACCGGAGGAAAATAGGGGAGGGTCGCGTATTTTTATTCTTTGATGAGGGGACGGTCACCCAACATTTTTTAGTCTAGATTCATGAAAAAAATTAAATTTGGCTTCTTTGGTGCTTATTTTTCAATGTAGCTCTTAGTCTCTGTCCCCCACTGCTAGCAGATGGGTCTGTCCCAACAAAAATCACACTCGCATCTCCCCCACATTCATAGGTAGGACTATTGTTAACAACAAGCTATCTTGATTTTGACCACGTGAAGTGAGCACTACTGGCATAGCAACAAATGAAACAAAATATTATATAAATAATAAAAAATAATATAAATGTAAGTTAAAAACACATATTGAGAAAATAACTTACATTTAGTTTAAAAGTCATGTAACAGGCATTTCTATTCGTTTTTGAAGCCACCTCTTAATTTTTTCTAGAGTTGGATATTATTATTTTGACACATGACAATAAATGTGTTTATCCAAAGAGATATACAGTATTTATGTTTTCTTAATTTAATTACTAATGTTTGATGATGTTGGTGGAGAGATTGGTAAAAGGTGCTCACTGCCCAGGCATTAAACAACATACATATTTTGCATGAGAGAAATATATCTCTATGTTTATGTTCACAACAATTAAAGACCTATGTTGTTGTTTGAGGTAAAGTGTGTCCTCATCATTTTGGCTCCGAAAATGCACGTCTCGTTAACCTGCCTGGCCGGTTTAATTGCATGGCGAAAATACGTTGGACTCGAAAAATAGTCTACTCCCACCAAAGGGAGTCAGAGTCAGAGTCAGAATTGATTCCAAAAACCCTGGAGTCGTTCAATCTTTATCTGAATGTTCATTTTTCGGTCTATTTTGGTGATCATCCAGTTTTTTTGCACTGGCCATTTATTGTTTACATAACAATGTTAGTGAGTAAATCTACTGAAATGGCCACGATCTTGGTGGAGTGTGATATGTAAGATGAGAAAGCAGAAGTTAAGTCATGTATGTCATAATTGTAACAAAACAGTGGCTATCTGTACATCTTTGCCAAGCGCAAACCAGTACAGAAGGCATCAATACATTGTTGGGGAGGGTTATGCCTCTTTTCCCAATCATTTTGGAGGGCCAAAGAAAAATGTATTGCTGGCGAAGGGACGGTCAGGTCTATTTTGATGAAAGATCTCAAAACTCTTCCGGTAGCCCCTTAAATAAAAACTGAACAGTCCCTTACTGTTCTTGATGTCATTCAAAACATATATTTTCCCACTAATAACAAAGGTCATACTTTAGATTTAGTTTGTTCAACTGGTATTGTTCCCTGCGATGTAACTGATGCTGATACCCATCCCTGATCACAAAGCTGTTTTACTTGAAGGCTCTTCTCCTGTTTCCAGGTATAATCACCAACACACCATAGCCTTCAGAAATATAAAACACATTAACCCATCTGACCTTATGGGTTTCATACATACTCAGCCACTGACTCCCTCTGCCCCCTCAACCTTAATGACTGTCTATCCTCCTCAATGGATGCACTTGCTCCTATTAAAACTTGTTTTTCTCCTTTACCCACACTGCTCTTTGGTACACCCTTGAGCTCTGGCAGTTAAAAACCTGTGGGAGATGCCTCAAGTGCCTGTTTGAAAGCGCCGTTTCTGAGCTCCAATCTGCCTTTATATCAGTATAGAATGCTTTTGTTGAATTGAAACTGGTACTTAATGCAGGAAAAACCGAGAATATGTTTTTATTTTCAAATGCATGACAGAAACTGTGATGATATATGTATTTGCACTTTGGATGGTGCACCCGTTGACTGTGTTCATGCTTATAAATATTTGGATATTGATGACAGGCTCTCCTTTAAAATGCATGTAAAGGGTTTCTCCCAGAAAATGTGTACGTTAAGGCGGTACAGTTCGGTTTGTCCCCCGGGGGGGTGAAAAACAACATAATCGAAATGTGCAATGGTGATCATGTTCACTGTCTATTGCTGCACACTTAACAGAGCGCAATGACATGAAAATACCACCAGATGGCGCTGGCCGGACAATTATCACACGTCACATTTATTTTTGGGGACTACGCAGTTAAGGCGGCTACCAGGTCTGGGCAGCCGCCTAGACAGAAAAGTGCTGCGGGAAACCCTGCATGTCAATGAGCTGGTTAAAAACTAAGGGTTAAAGTGTGTTTCTTTCAAAAACAAGTCTTGTTTGACACTACATAACACACATTAAATTGTTGAGTCTAATCTTTTGCCTGTCATTGATTACAGAGACACTATCTATATGCATGCCACTGCTTCTGTTAAAGCTGGACATCCGTAAGATCCACTGAATTGGGTAGATCTGCTTTTAGTTACTTTGACCTCCACGTATGGAATTAATTACAATGTACAATTGGAGGAAATAGTGCCATTAGGGACATTTTAGTACTAACTGTGTTTGTTTTCAGTGATTATGTTGCTTTCTTCTTGCATTTTAATTGCTTTCCTTGTTTCCTGTACTTTTCTAAAAAAATATAATAAAAACAATAGTGAACCACTCAGGTCGTTGCTGCAAATGAGAAGTTCTCAGTCAACTTACCTGCTTAAATTAAAACTAATAAAATAAAACAATAAAAAGTGTAAGAGGACATGCCTAATATCTCTCACACACAGGCCTACAAAGATCCAATTTTGCAATATACACTGTGTGCCCAATTATTAGACAAGTGAGTATTTTAAGCATATCATCATTATTATGCATATGTTCCAACTCCAAGCTGTATAAACTGGAATGCTTATTGGATTACAGAGGTACAGAAGTACAAGGTGTTCAGTGCTTAGAGACATGGCCAAGGTAAGGAAGGCTGAAACCCGACCACCACTGAACAAGACACAGAAGTTGAAACATCCAGACTGGGCAAAGAAATATCTGAAGACAGATTTTTAAAAGGTTTAATGGCCTGATGAGATGAAAGTGACTCTTCACAGACCAGATGGATGGGTCCGTGGCTGGATCAGTAATGGGCACAGAGCTTCACTTCGACTCAGATGCCAGCAAGGTGGACGTGGGTTACTGGTATGGGCTGGTATTATTAAAGATGTGCTAGTTTGACTTTTTCACACTCAACTCCCAAACCTACTGCCAGTTTTTAGAAGACACTTTCTTCAAGCAGTGGTACAGGAAAAAGTCTATTTTTTAAGAAGACCATCAATTTTATGCAAGACAATGCTCCATCGCATGCATCAAATTACTCCACTGTGTGTCCAGCCAGTAAAGGCCTTAAAGATGAAAGAATAATGACATTGCCCCCTTCCTCACGTGAACTAAACCCTATTGAGAACATGTGGTCCCTTCTTAAATGGTTGATTTACGATGAAGGAAAACAGTACACCTCTCTGAACAGTGTCTGTGAGGCTGTGGTTGCTGCTGCACAAAAAGTTGATCATCAACAGATCAAGAAACTGACAGACTCCATGAATGTAACGCTTATGACAGTTATTGAAAAGAAGGGTGGCTATATTGGTCACTGATTTGTTTTGAAATGTCAGAAATGTTTATTTGTACATTTTTATTTGTTTGTTTATTATTCTCATTTAACAGATAAAAAAAAAAACACCAAGCTTTAAAGGGAGGACAAACGCCATTATTGTTTTGTCTCTATAATGGCATTAGTTCTACATTTCATAATTATGTGGTATTGCACAGGCTTTGTCAACTGCCAGAGGGCAGCTTTCAAGCCTGATTCTGCCGACAGGCTGGTTAGTAGTCCTAGCAAGAAACTTGTACTGCTCTCATGTGCAGGGCCGTATTTGAGGGGCCCCAAGTTAGGCAATGCGTGTGGGCCCTGAGGTGGAGAGGGCCCCAGAGATTGTCCTTGTTGCTATTTGTAAAACAATGACTTGCTATTATTAGCATATCCCAGTGCAGCTGTCTACACATGTTTAATCCAATCAATGCATGATTTGTGGGGTTGGGTGAGGGCCCCAGAGATGGTCCTGTTTCTTGTGTCAATTTGTTTGAGTGTTTGGGGTGGCAACATCAAGCAGAAGTTTCCAGGCAAAGTCATAACAACCTGCAAGATATCAACTTTCCAGCGACTTACGTCAGCTACTAAAATAGCTTATTTCAGTTAAGGAAAATGAGCAAACAAAAATATGCTAGCAGTACACTGAAATGCGGAATGCAAAGGACAAATTAATAATTCCCATAAAAACTACAGAAAATAGTGAATGTTCTCAACCACTACCAGCAAGAAATTTCACTGATGCCTGGCCCACAGGTGGCAGCACAAATGTTCTTTTAAAGATGCTTTTTGCAATATTTTAGGCATACATTTATAGGTGCTATAAAGCTAAAACGCACAGCAACTACCACACTGATGAGCAGGCCAAAGTCCAACCAATATCCTGCAGACATAGAACATTTTCCAATGGATATAATGGATAAAAAATTTGAAGAGGACAATAGTAAACATATGTTTGTGTAAACTCTATGGGCTTGTTTTGATTATTGTGAGACGTAAAAAATATGTAAAACATCGCACAAAACAAGATATTCGTACACGTGTAATTTTCCGGAGCCTTGGAAACATAAAGCCTTACCCACGTTTCGCCATGAGAATGCATTAAGCTTTTGGCTACTAATATCAAACATTCCCTATCAGTGCCATTTATATTTTGCCCTAATGTTGTGTTAGTATTACACAAGTGATGATTAAAGTTATTCAGCACAACGTTACGTGGACACCTGACTTCAGCAGTGACAGCACACATTCTAGGCTCCACAACCTCAGAAATTAGTCACTATGTCTGTTTTCGAAACAATAAATGGAAACATTCTGGTAAAAACAGTACAGCACTTTAAAACATCAACCTGCACCCTTGACACACTTCCCATATCTTTTTTTAAAAGTGTGTTTAACTGTTTAGAAGCAGATCTCCTAGAATTGGTAAATTCCTCACTTCTTTCTGGGACTTTTCCAAAGTCCCTAAAAACTGCAGTTGTTAGGACCCTCCTGAAAAAGAGCAATTTGGATCACACCGTACTGAGCAACTACAGACCAATCTCAAATCTCCCTTTCATAGGCAAGATCATTGAAAAAGTTGTTTTCAATCAGCTGAACAAATTCTTAAGCTCAAATGGACACTTTGACAATTTTCAATCTGGCTTCCGACCAAATCACAGTACAGAGACAGCGCTCGTAAAGAT
>JACXGM010025739.1:0-15201 GCA_016801145.1 Umbra pygmaea | reverse complement strand
CTCCCTACCTCTGTCACTTCTTGTCTCTTGTTCAGAGCTTCATTGCAACAGGAAAAATGTTTACATTGCCAAAGCAAGTGGAAAATAAATGATGTACAATAAATAGCACACACACAAAAAAAATTATGAAATAATTTCAAAAGTATAAAAACAATCTGACATTCTGAGTAAACCAAACACACAACTTTAAAGTAGATGCCTTTCGAAAGCAACAGCCTATTATGAGCTGTTTACAGTGTAGCAATTATTATTTTTGAAATACTTACAATTAACTATGACAAGGGAAAATAAATGAAGAAATAAATATTGATTTGCATATCAATGTTGTTTTTACTCCACTGGATTCCATTTTGTCATGAAAACGGAGGTCTATACTATGAAGCAATATTTGGGGTTAGCGAGCTATTTCAGTATTACTACGGATTTCAGTATTACTACGGTGGTTCACCTGTTACCGGGTTACATCACCATGGTAACTTATGCTGCGAACCTAACCTGCTCTGTAGCAGGTTATAGTCGAGATAACAGATTAATCCCAATAAAAGCACTGCCTACTGACCAGTCAATTCTTGAAAATGGCGTCACCAATCTGGGAGTCCCCATTGTCTTTCTCTGATGAGTATCTTTATGAAATATATTGATTCTCATTGCAGAGACAGTCTTGAGCTGTGTATTTTCAGTGTGACACATCAGAGTCTTGCGCTTACAGTTCCACAGACTATGCTATCATTGCGTTTGTTTGCTGCAGGTAGTTTAATTTATGTTGTTGGTGTAATTTATGTTGTTGGTGTACTGCTGTAGAGACAGTACTTTTTACTATTTAGGCACTCCCACAGTACTTATACATTTGTTGAACAACATTTTATCATTGATTAATTGTCACATAGCTACCCTCTATATTTCAGAGTTGCAACCGAAAGAATACGGCAAGAAACATTCCATCAACCATCAGCATTCATCTTAGCGACACATCGGTTTAACGAAATACACAGTTGTAGTTATAGTCAGATACGTAGTTGTGCCTAATGATGGGGCAGTGATCAATGAGCCTTGTAACTGATGCATTTACACAATTGGCAATTTATGGCCAGCTTTCCTTCCTGCATCTTCATATTTCTGTAAAGTGATTGTTTGCTCCTCTTCAGTGAAATATCTGGCTCTGGTAGACTTGTCCATGCTGCACACATTGCCCCTTCAATGTGAATGCCCTCCTTGATAAACTGGAAAAACCTGGGTTGATTTAACAAATTGATAACCACTGTTGTGACATCTCTTATACAGATTGCATATGTATGGCTTAGTGAAGCCAGCTAATGAAAATAATTCCTGGGCATGATGAACTTGCTTCATAGTATAGGCCTCTGGTCACACACATTCATCGTGTGATTGCTCATTGTGGAATTTCAACTTTACCAGATGTCCACTATACACGACGAACACGTTGCATTACGGCGAAAGTCATTCATTGTCAATGGAGCAGTCCGCAATGGTACATATTTGCGGTGGTACAACCGGAAGTTCGGAAGAAGACAAACATAGACACAAAATTTATCTAACTAGTTAAAAGAGTTTCCCAAATAAACCAGCCATTTACATGTGATTACCTGCTCAGTTTTTCAAGTAATAACCGAAATAACGAAATGCAAAATTTACTAGAAAGTGGAAATTACTTTTATTAAACCAACAAATAATGATTGAAAAACGAACTATATAAATATAGCTTCCACTCTCCAGAAAATATGACACACTATGGCCTGGTAGAAACTGTGCTTTGATCAAATACTTCAGAGAACCAGTTGAAAGATAAAAATATCCAATAAGTCAGGAAGCCAATGTGAAAGAACGTGTAACCAATGCAGTAAAAAAAACACAGGTAAAAATAATGTGCTAAATTCTGACGTTCTAAGTCCTGACTTTTCTGGTGAACACCTGCCTTGTTCAAAAAATGTGAACATATTACCCCACTTCTAGTCTCTCTACACCTCTGTCCATTAAGGCTGGGGCGGATTTCAAAGTTATACTGTTAAACTAAAGTACAAAATAGAGTTTCTCCTACTTATCTGTCTGATTTGGTGCTGGCTGCCATACATAACTTCACAAGATGCCGGCCTCCTTACTGTTCCTAGAATTTGTAAACAAATGCTCCATGATACCCCACAATTGTGGGATGTGAGTACACTGTGTGGACTGTTGGTGTCCCTTTGGTGGGGAATAGGGTCTTTCTGTCATTTCTCAGTCCCCACTTAATTCTCATTGATATTGACGGAGGACGAGAGGCACTTTATATATTTATTTTGGGGTCAGAGTTGTACCAAGGTACTAGACCCAAGGTACGCCGACTCTAATGTTTCTGATGTCATGTTGATCCTAGGACCCAAACCCTTGGAACATGCTTCAAGACCATGTGGCCTGATGACTCCTTCCTGTCCCCAGCCTGTTTGTGATCAAGTTTCCACCTGGTGACTCCAGCTGTACATCTCCAGAGAGCATTGCTTTCTCCCTGCCCAAGACTTTGTTGATGCTATACAAAGACTACGGTCACAGCCCAGCCATTCCTATCTTAATTTTTGGACAATAATTGAACACTGATAAACAATGTGACCTTAATACAATGGGCTGTGTACCTTCAGTTCCCCTACCCGGTACAGCCAGAGAAGGACTGGCCACCCCCTTGAGTCTGGCCTCTCTCTAGGTTTCTTCCTAGGTTCCACCTACTAGGGAGTTTTTCCTAGCCACTGTGCATCACTTGTGTTGTTTGCTCTTGGGAGTTTTGGGCCAGGTGTCTAGCCATGAACAACTTTACCAGATGAACTTTACATACTTTAAAAGTTTTTCATTCTTAGCACTTGTGAAGTGTGTTAATGCAACCGGAAGTTAGAAGATGCTGATTTGTAGGTTAACTTGACTTGTTTCAAGTTATTGAAATAAGTTTAAAGAAGTGTAAAATGGTTATCTTGTAAAGCAATATACATTGATCAGCCATTACATTATGACCAGCTACCTAATATTGTGTAGGTCCCCCTTTTGTTACCAAAACAGAAAACAGCAGTCCCATACGCAACAAACTGCAACGCACTGTGTGTTCTGAGTCTGACACCTTTCTTTCAGAACGAGCATTAACTGTTTTAGCAATTTCAGCTACAGTAGCTCGTCTGTTGGATCGGACCACAGCCTTGGACACCCATGACCCTGTCACTGGTTCACCGCTTTTCCTTCCTTGGACAACTTTGATAGGTCCTGACCGGTGCAGACTGGGAACACCCCACAAGAGCATCCATTTTTCCTGCTTCTTCATTTTGTTTACAAAGTTATTGATAAAAGCTTTATCTGAAATTGTGTTGACTGAACTGAATTTAATTTAATACTATTGAGTATGTAATGTTCAATTTGAATCTTCTATGCAAAATTTGAATTGTATTTCTCAAATTTAAATTGTTTAGTACATGTTTAGTTAAACAGCTATATATGATACAGTAACATTGCCATTACTGTACATTGTCAAAAAATTCGATGAATGATTTTGATTCGAGAAACAGCTTTAGCATAGTATCTATCTTAGTGTCTTGTGCTGTATAATAAAAAAATATTGACATTTAAGATGTAAAGATATCCAAGTATATCATCAAACTAATGGCATTTCCTACATAGAATTACTTGCTGATAGTCTTTACAGATTTGAAATTGATTTGAAATTTCAAATCTGAAATTTGACCACACAACAAATGTAAAAATAATAGACTTTGAACTAACCCTAACATCTGTTCCATGGGCTTGTCATGCAAATCATTTTATAATACACTTGTTTTTGTTTCAATAGTATGCATAGGATATATTTTTATATTATTTTAAGTGTGAAACATAAAGAAGAAACAAACTGAAACATAGCTAAATCTCTTGAGTAGCTGTGAATTTTCAAAAGGTTTGAAAGAAAGTTAGTGTCCTCCTGGCCACATTTTTTTCCCAGTACAGGATGGCTTCTTTCCTTTCTTTCCCACCTCTACTGAGATATGAATGAGTTGTATGGTTGTTGTTTTGAAAGTTCAAAAGCAAGGCAGGTTTCCCTCTTCTCACTTTCAAAGTGCACAAACTCAACTTTTTCAAACCTGGGCTGCTGGTTTGCTCAGACTCTGGGGAGTGCTAGAACTAAGAAGGGCCTCTGGAAACAGGAGGATGAGAACGAGGCATTGTGACAAAGAGAAAGAAAACAACAAGGAGAAAAATGGAAAGAGCGAGACCGAATGAGTGAAATAGAATGGAAGAAAGACCGACAGAAAGAGGGAGAGTAAGAGAACTTTGAAATAGTTCGTACTAACAAAATCAAAACAACAAAATAGACAATAGACAAATACTTCACCAAATATTTACTCATAAAATTCTTAAATATGCTGTAATGTTTCTAGATAACCAGCCAGGACATGGAAGTGGCTTTATGACATCACGGTGCTGCTCAGTGACACTCCTCTAGGAGAAGGTACAGTGAACTCTCATCTCTTAACAAAAAACACACAAAAGACTGACAGGCTGCAGGTTCAAAGCTCTCCTCTCTCTCTCTCTCTCTCTCTCTCTCTCTCTCTCTCACTCTGTGTTGGAATTTAAATGCTGCATTTCTCTGCATGATACTCTGTCAGTCCCACTGCATCTCTATTGTATTCAGGACTTTTATGAAGGATAAACAAGACTGCAGATTTCAGTGTTGGGTCTATATGTCTATATATGGCCAAGCACTGGTGCGTTTGCACATTCAAGCCATAATCAAGCCACGGTGACACTGGATTATGGACAGCCCCCTGGTGGCCAAAACACACGCTGCGAGGGTCAATGCTCAACTGCTTAGTCTCACCACAGTGGTTCCAAATGGCAAGCTATTCCCTGTAGTGCCCTAGTTTGGACCAGCTTCTATTGACTCAAAAGTTGCGCACTACATTAGAGCTAGCGTGGCATTTGGGGAACAGTGATGATGTCACTCTGGGCTATAAATCTATAATGATAGTTCCACTAAGATCAAAATGATTGGATGGCGTTTCAGTGCTGCGGTATCCATGCTGAATAAATCACAAACAGCGTGACTAGCAAAGCACACCCACACCATCACACCCCCTGCTCCATGCTTCACGGTGTGAACAAACATGCAGAGATCACCTGTTCACCTACTCCACGTCTCACAATGACATAGCGGTTGGAATCAAAATTTGGTCCATGTAGCAAGCACACACATCTCAAGTTAACTCCGGAACCGATCAGCAAATATGGCTGTCCTTTCCAGACCAAAGGCAGATGCAGCAGATACAACTGTGCCGGACAGTCTGACAAAAAGAGCTAATGTCTCAATATTCCTGCTAGCCTTATCTCCTTCATGGCAACATGTTGTTGACAAAATTGTGTGACTGACTTCTAATTTGTCTAGTCAATGTGCAAAAATGTAAATCATTTGTACTGTGAGTATCACCACTGAAGAAAACTATAACAGTATTCCCTCTGTCCCTCTTACATTTCTCAGTTCTCTGAGTTCTGTGGGCCGTGGGAATGACTCTTTCGTCATGCATTCCTCCACTTCAGATGATGTGGAGGAATGCATAACTTTGGAAGGCTGGGACTCTATTTTTTCTTCGGGGACAAAATTCTATGCAAACGTTTACCTCACCCGAGTACTGTAACAGCAGTGGAACACACAATCAAATACCCACCGTGGATGAAGTGCCTTATACGTACAGTATATACTGTAGAGTTGAACTATCCACTGATTGAACAAAGGACATCCCAATGATAGTCTCTCCTTCATACACTGAAAAAAATGGAGCATTGCATTGTCAGATTTACTTTAAATATTATGTGTGATTTCTCCTCACTTTTGTCAGTGTATTTTTTGTTCTTCCTACTGACCAGCCTCCACTACAATGAATCCATGTCTTCTCAGTGAGTTAACATCCGAGCTTACCTGTCCTTCACTTTCAGGAAACCTACGTCTCCTGTTCTTTTCATTCTCCCTCACAAAGACACACACACACTCACACAAACACACACTAATTACTATCACCAATATTTCTATCCTGCCTCCTTGTCCCCTCTTTCTCGTTCATTCTGTTTTTCCTGATTAGCCGTAAACGAGCAAATAGTTTCCCAGTGTTGTGCAGGTTGGATCTCCATTTAATTAAACTGGCTCATTATGTCCGTCTCTGATTAGTGGAGAGAATCAATTATTCAATCCACAAACACACTGAGGGAGCACTGGGCTGCAAGCAAGAGACAAACACATGCACACACACTGACACACGCAAACACACACACATATTGACACACACAAACACACACACTGACGCATACAAACACACACACTAGCTCTGAGCTGTAGCTGAAGGTGCACAACTACTGCTCATTTAATTCCAAGGATACTAATTATCTTCAAAGCAAGCAACTCTCTCTCTCCTTCTCTCCTTCTCTCCTTCTCTCGTCTTGCTCTCTCTCTATTCTTCCTGCTCTGTTTTGTTTTCTCTCCCCCTTTCTTTTTCAATTCTTGGAACACGAAGGACAGTCAGAGATAGTGGGGGTGTTGTGAGGGAGTGGTGGCTAGGTGGGTGTTTGGTGGCTGGGTGGGTGTTTGGTGGAGGCAGGTTTGTGGCGAATGGGTGGGTGTTTTTGGTGGCTGGGTCTGGGGGTTGTGTGATGGAAGGGTGGGTGGGCGTTTGTGATGGGTGTGTGGGTCGGAGGGCGGTTGTGATGGGTGGGTGGGTGTTTGTGAAGAGTGGGTGGGCGTTTGTGAAGAGTGGGTGGGCGTTTGTGACGGGTGGTTGGGTGGGAGGGCGTTTGTGACAGGTTGGTGGGTCAGCGTTTGTGATCGCTGGGTGGGTGGGCATTTGTGATTGGTTGGGTTGGAGAGCATTTATGATGGGTGGGAGGGAGTTTGTAATTGGTGGGTTGGAGGGCGTTTGTGATGGGTGGGTAGAAACAAGCGGTGAAAGGTGCTGTGGGGTGGTGCTGGGGGGTGGTGCTTGCAGAAGGGGATGAGAACAGGGAGGGATGGAGATGTGAGGTCAGGATAAAGGGATGAGATCAGGGAGGGATGGAGGGATAAAGGGATGAGATCAGGGAGGGATGGAGGTGTGAGGTCAGGATAAAGGGATGATATCAGGGAGGGATGGAGGCGTGAGGTCAGGATAAAGGGATGAAATCAGGGAGGGATAGAGGGATAAATGGATGAGATCAGGGAGGAATGGGGGCGTATTTGCTGATATGTAGCGTGTTCAGGCCCTCTCAGCCCCTGGGATCCTCTGATGTTCTCAGTAAAGAGAGAAGAAGAACCGTCTTCTCCACAATCAAACAGCGGGCAATTATCCAAATTATTGACAGCAGATTTCTCATTTCAGCTGCAAATTAAGCCTATCAATAAAGCTTTCTGATGCAAAAGTGGCTAATTAACCAGCAGCGCATAGGCTCTGAAGCCTTGATAAATATAAAAAAGAAAAAGAGAAGCTCCGCCGGTCGATTCGGCGGCACGTTGGTGGAAACACAAGGGATCTAATTAGTTTAATTATCAAAACAGCTAATTAAAATTACACAGTTGCCTAATTAGTCTTTCCTCCATCACCCTCCTTCTCTGTTCCTTCTTGCCCTCTCACTCTTTATTTGACAGGAAGAAGATAAATATAAAATAGGAAGTAAAAGGAGAGAGAGAACAGAAGAAGAAATAAAGCAAGAAAGAAAGGGAGAGGAAGACCAGAGGGAGGTGTTTGATGAGAAGTTACATCTAACCTATCACGCTAACACACCATGCTAACATTTTATGCTATCATATTATAGTGAGCGTCTTAGCAAGCCAGCTAATGGCTGACTGCTCTCGTTTGCACCACTACTTCTTTTGACACAGCAGGCTCACATGTGGAGTTCTGCGATATTTCACTCTAAACTTCTTAGATACCTTTCAGAGAAAATTCATATGTAGAGTTGTAAAAAACAGAAATAAACCCTACATAATTTTGTCAGTGACTTTACTTCTGTGTCCATATGCTATATGCACTGCTATCTGGCCTGCCTTGAAGGTAACGAAAGGGAAATTGTAAACATACAGTATGCTAAAACTTTTCTGATATTTCATATTAGTGTTTTCCCATCTTCATGTTTAAGCAACGTGTTCACCCAATCGTGATGGCAGAGTCTATTTATTATAATGTACAGATCTGGAAAAAATTAAAATAAAATTAAGAGACCACTGCGTAGTTTTCTTCAATCAACCACATTTAAAACATCTGGAATGAGATCAAGAGGACGATTAATGTTCACAAGCCATCCAACAAAGCCGAACTGATTAAATTTTTGCACCTGGAAGGGCATAAAGTCACCTAACATCAATGTGAAAGACTGGTGGAGAGCATGCCAAGACGCATGAAAGACAATTATTGTTATTATGCAATTTTTATTAATCCACCAAATATAGAATCTATGCATGGTGCTCGCTTCTTTACAAAATTTAATCTTCACAGTGCCTACAATCTTGTGTTTATCGGAGAGGGAGACGAGTACCAGACCGCTTTTAGTATGACCTCTGGCCTTTACGAATGTTTGCTCATGCCATACGGTCTTATGAATGCACGAGCGGTCTTCCAAGCATTTGTGAATGAGATCTTCAGGGATACGATTGGGCATGGGGTGTTCATGTACATTGATGACATTCTGGTGTACATGAACACTCGCGAACAACACGTCTCTCTGGTCCGCTGTTTGCTTGGAAGACTGCTGGAGCATGACTTGTACATCAAGGGAGAGAAGAGCTTGTTTTTCCACCACTCAGTCTCCTTCCTCTGATATTGCATTTCCTCGGACGTGGTGAAAATGGAGATGGACCGAATTAGTGCTGTGCGTAATTGGCTGACCCCAACCCCAGTAAAGGCAATGCAGTGTTTCCTTGGTTCCGTCAATTATTATCATAGGTTCATTTGTGGTTTTGGCAAGGTGGCAGCTCCGACCACGTCCTAGCTGAAAGGTGGGCCGGTCAGGTTACAGTGGACCTCGGATGCGAACAGGCGTCTCACCTCACTGAAGGACCTGTTCTCATCCGCACCTGTATTGGCACACCCTGACTCGGCGTTGCAGTTCATTGTAGAGGTGGATGCTTCGGAGAGTGGAGTAGGGGCTGTGCTTTCACAAACGTCGGGCTCACCGGCCAGGCTACGCCCCTGCGTATTCGATTCAAAGAAGCTGACGCCTGTTGAGATGAATTATGACATCGGCGATTGGGAACTGCTCGCCATTTTCAAGGCTCTTATGGCATGGAGACAGACCCAGTTGCTCCTGTTATGTGGGATTTAGATACAGAAATTCAACAGGCTCTGCACACTGACACCGTCCCTGCGTGATGCCCTGTTGATCGGTTATATAGTCCCCTCCAAAAGTATTGGAACGGTAAGGCAAATTCCTTTGTTTTTGTTTGTCACTGAAGACAGTTGGGTTTAAGAGCATAAGATGAGTATGAGACAAGAGTTCAGAATTTCCGCTTTTATTTCCTGGTATTCACGTCTAGATGTGTTCAACAACTTAGGACATATCACCATTTGTATTAGACCACAGCATTTGTAGGTGAGCAAAAGTACTTTTACCACAGCTTCTTTCAGTTCTTGTTTGTTTCGGGTGGTTTCTCCGTTTAGTCTGCTCTTCAGGTGAAACATGCTCTATTGGTTTAAGGTTAGGTGACTAAAACCTTTTACTTTTGTCCCCTGATGAAGTCCTTTGTTTTGTTGGCAGTGTGCTTTGGGTCATTGTCCTGCTGCATGATAGAATTCCTCCCGATTAGTCTCAATGCATTTCTCTGTAAACTGGCAGACAGAATTTTTCTGCACACTTCTGAATTCATTCTGCTGTTACCGTCATCAGTTACATCATCAATAAATATTAATGAGCCTGTTTCAGAAGCAGCCATGCGTTTGCCCAAGCCATGACATTGCCCCCACCATGCTTCACAGATAAGCTTGTATGCTTCGAATCATAAGCAATTCCTATCTTTCCCCACACTTTGGCCTTTCCATCACTCTGGTAGAAATTAATCTTAGTCTCATTAGTCCATTAGATTGTGGTCCAGAACTTTTTTTCCTGGTGCGCACAGGATCCGAAGGTCGGCGTCTCCTGTCTTCTGACACCACTGTGTTGCGCTCCCTTCAATTCTCCACAGCTGTCTGCCATCTCCAATCAACAACACTATATAGGAGGTGTTGAACTTTGGGAGAATTATGGGATATTGTGCGTGTTTGGAAACTAATGACAAGTACTGCTTTAAGTATTATCGTATTTCGCTACCTGTGCATAACAGGCCTTTTGTTTACAGCAACGGAGCTCTGAAATCTGACTTGTGTTTATGTTCTGTATTTAACGTTCTTTCATTAAAACAACGAGAATGCATACTCCTGTATTTGACTCCTTACTATCTCCAAATAGGCTATATGCACAGCTCCAATACTTCCTGAACTTAAGGCAGCTCATTTGTTTCCTGTTTTACATTATTGAACTGATTAATCCACCTGTGTTTGACCATTGTGACACACGTGGGTTAATCAGTTTCTCCAATAATGTAAGACAGGAAACAAAGGAGCTGCCTTAAGTTCAGGAAATCGTGGAGCTGTGCATATAGCCTATTGTGACACTGTTCACGTGAAAACAGCCATCCTGCACTGGTCTTTGTCCACATGGAAGTCTAGCCTGTCAATGGGCTATGATAGTAAAATATAGACATGTTTCAGATAAAAGTGACTTAGTTCATGGTGTGCTGCCAAATGAAGGCTGAAGTACTGTACTCCATGTCAATATCCACTGATCATACATTGCCAAGGAAGAGTGAAGTAAGAACAGGTCTGGATTAGTTTGCCATTCCTAGCGTGAACACCGGCCATCTTGCTGCATTTCTGCATCCTTAGTTCCACATTTTGGGAGCTTCTCTGTCGGATGTGTAAGGCTACGACTGAGACCAGAATGTCAATTACGCACTGTGTAAAATTTATTTTCCACTTAGTTATAAGCAAGACAATGGTCAGCAGAAACAGGTCAGTACACTGAGATAGTAATATACAAATCCAGAGGCAGAGTAGGCGGAGGGTCAGTACACAGGAAGACACTGTTGGAGGTACTAAATCGGCAGGCTAGGATGGTCTTGATGTAGCAGGAAATCTGTACACGGGAGGCCACTGGTAGAAGTACAAACTCACAAGGCAAGAATGGTCAGGCAGGCAGAGATCGGTATCACAGGATAAACCCAGGCTAAGGTACCAGAGGGCACATCCAAAAGGGAGAGGAGTCAGGCAGAAACGGGTCGTAATCAGAATATGTAGAAATAGAAATGCTCAGTATGCAGCCGAAACCAACAATACCTCACAAGGACTGGGTCTTTCCATCTAGCTCTTATAGTAGCCGACACACAATACCTCACAAGGACTGGGTCTGTCCATCTTGCTCTTATAGTACCCGACACACAATACCTCACAAGGACTGGGTCTTTCCATCTAGCTCTTATAGTAGCCGAAACAAACAATACCTCACAAGGACTGGGTCTTTCCATCTTGCTCTTATAGTACCCGACACACAATACCTCACAAGGACTGGGTCTTTCCATCTAGCTCTTATAGTAGCCAAAACAAACAATACCTCACAAGGACTGGGTCTTTCCATCTAGCTCTTATAGTAGCCAAAACAAACAATACCTCACAAGGACTGGGTCTTTCCATCTTGCTCTTATAGTAGCCAAAACAAACAATACCTCACAAGGACTGGGTCTTTCCATCTTGCTCTTATAGGATCCAACAAACAATACCTCACAAGGACTGGGTCTTTTACTCTTGTTCTTATAGTAGCTGACAAACAATACCTCACAAGGACTGGGTCTTTTACTCATGTTCTTATAGTAGCCGACACAAACAATACCTCACAAGGACTGGGTCTTTTACTCTTGTTCTTATAGTAGCCGACACAAACAATACCTCACAAGGACTGGGTCTTTTACTCTTGTTCTTATAGTAGCCGACACAAACAATACCTCACAAGGACTGGGTCTTTTACTCTTGTTCTTATAGTAGCCGACACAAACAATACCTCACAAGGACTGGGTCTTTCCATCTTGCTCTTATAGTAGCCGACACAGGTGTCTAGAATTCTGGTGATTGTGAACAAAGTAGAGGGATGCGTTCGTGTACGTTGGTATGTTGGGACACGCTGATTGGAGAACCGTTCCAGGCCAGTGTAGGAGGCCAGTGTAGGAGGCCAGTGTAGGAGGCCAGTGTAGGAGGCAAGTGTAGGAGGCCAGTGTAGAAGGCCAGTGTAGGAGGCCAGTGTAGGAGGCCAGTGTAGGAGGCAAGTGTAGGAGGCCAGTGTAGGAGGCCAGTGTAGAAGGCCAGTGTAGGAGGCCAGTGTAGGAGGCCAGTGTAGGAGGCCAGTGTAGGTGGCCAGTGTAGGACGCAAGTGTCGGAGGCAAGTGTAGGAGGCCAAAATTATGAACTTCACACACTGAGGTTGTACAGAATTGTTATCCGTTAAATATACAGGTATATCGTGCAGTGATGTAGAACTGTAACATGCCGACATGGCTGACCTGTTTAGTGTGAACTTAAAACAGAGTAGGCCTAATAGATGAGTTAAAAACAGATCATTTCAATGTTTGTTCAGCTTCTGATTAGCCGCTGCGTCTACATGTAAAATAATGCTCTCGTATTTCATCATTTCAACAGGAATATGCAGCAGAGCGAGGGTGTGGAACACAGACCAGATCTTGGAGAGAAATGGCTTTTCTTAAGATTCCTTCACATTCAGTGTTAATAGAGCAGACATTTGTATTAATGTCACTTATAAATGGCTAGCCAGTTAGCCAGGTACAATAACCAGTTGGGAAGAGTTTCATTGTGTGTGGGTCAGTGTTTTTAAAGGACAAAGTCAGCAAAAATCGGCCACTTTTTGGTAAAGGGCTTATAATACCATCAAATAGCTATGCATGAGATCTAATATAATTTATCTGCCCTGCCTGCCTAGAAAACTAGATCAATCAAAACTCTTGTTACAAGTCCACAAGTGTTGAAGCAACAATGCAAGATCAGTTATTGTGATTTGCTGTAAATATATTAAGAGATATGACGCTACAACCTTATTTGGCCCATTTTACCTGATGGCCCATTTTAGCTGACTTCCCCCCTATCTAGACCACTGAAATGTCTCTTTCTATTAGTGCAGTGTTTAAGCTATACAGCTAACTTCCAAAATGGAACTAAATTGAATTAAAAGAAACCCTTCTTTGTTTTCTGGAATTTTGGAAAATAGCATAAGAACTAAATTAGTTTCGAGGTGTGGCCTGGATAGATTACATAGGAAAAAAAATTCTGGGAAATGTAAACTATTTAGTTTAAAAACTTATGTGGAACCACACTGACCCATCTCAACAAATGTGTGCGTGGGAATAGAATGGAATTAAAATCTTAGCGTTGAGAGCCAGTGTTCCATTTAAATGTTTTGGTTACACTTTATTTTGAGATTCCCAAATTCCATGTGTAGGTACTATATGTAGATAGTTTCCCTGCTGGTGACCACGTTGCCGATACGGAAATCTAATATATGGCCATAATATATATTATAAATGTCTTATATTGGCATATATAGTAGAAACATCACTTGACATCCATATCTGCATTTACCTATCGTTTACAATGTGTACAAGTGATTTATAATGTATATACGAGAGTATTTAAATGAATAATATAGAAATACTACTATGTTTTTTCTTTCCTTATGTCAGTTAACAATTAGCCTATAGTCTACAAATTTAAATAAGAATGAATGTTTATGTGTGGGATATTGTTATCTTTATATACATTATATGTGATGATAAGATGGGGTATTAAATGTATGTCAATGAAATGTGGTAATATCTTTTTAAATGTATATCACATTTAAATATGTAAATAAAATATATGGTCATTATCTAAAAACATTTGTTAATTTTTTATATGAATGGCCATATATTAGATTTCTGTATGGGTGACCAGCTCTGCATGTGTTTTGGAACATGGTAACTGGTACACAATCCCTCGGGCTAGCTGTCTAACCAGTTAGATTGTTTGACCAGTTTGGTCCAACTGTGGAAGTAGGACATCCCCCTGCATTAAAACAGGTTAAACAAAAAAATTTTGGGGGGATGGCTGGGTTATTAAAAACGTGTCGAAGATTTTTGAAAAATACGTACATACAGTGTTGTATTTACTTAATTATATGTCCCTCAAACTTTGTTACACTGGTTCTCAAGACCTGGGGGCATGCCACTATTGATTTTAAAGTGGTATTCTTCAAGGTATACAGTATTTCACAACAATAACTAACAAATAAACCTATGTTTTGTTTTTTTTTTCATATTTATTCATCTTGTAGCCATCTTGTAGCCAAGTGTCTTCTGAATCCAAAACTATTAAGCACTTCACTGTAAGACAAAGTATGACCCTTTCAGAGGCCAATGTATTAACATTGTGCCAGGCGGACTTCAACCCCCTTAGCCCTGGAAGGTTAACTGAATGTTGAGTTGTGAGATTAACTGAATGTTGAGTTGGTGAGATTAAACGTACAATATGTAGTTTTTGGCCACTAGGGGCCTCTCAATCAAAACAATAGCAAAAAATGTACGTGGATGACGTCAGGAAGTAGCGTGGGATCATGGGTTTGTTATCGTCGTCAATGACAACCTTCCAATCTAGCGTCTCCGGCAGAAAAATTGTTCACTGACAAAGTAATGTATTGTTAAAAATATTATTACTTTATTCACGTTATGTTTGGCGGTTCCCAGGACCGTAGAGCAACTAGAGCAGTCAAAGGTTATATGACGCCATTGACGGAAGACAAAATGAAACGTCCCGTGTCTTCGAATTATATTACAAATTGCTCTGTGTTTGAAAGTTGGTGGAAACTTTTATGATAATGTAAGTACACAACTAAGAAATATATATAATATAGGTATAGTAATGTTTGCTTTTTAAATGCAAAGTACGTCTTTTGTTATTGTTTTGGAAAACTACATATTGTACCTGTAACTGAATGTTGGAGCTGGTGAGATTAACTGAATGTTGGAGCTGGTGAGATTAACTGAATGTTGGCGTTGGTGAGATTAACTGAATGTTGGAGCTGGTGAGATTAACTGAATGTTGGAGCTGGTGAGATTAACTGAATGTTGGAGCTGGTGAGATTAACTGAATGTTGGAG
>JACXGM010025738.1:0-15174 GCA_016801145.1 Umbra pygmaea | reverse complement strand
CGTTTGCATGCATTTGGTACACTCAGGCACCAAATGAATAAACACAATGTCGGCATGGCACCGTAAACAATTCTGTAACACATGGTGCAAAACACTACACACATCGTGCATGTGTTACACACTTTGGCCAATGATGAAACACTCTGCAGTCAGCACGTCCATTCAATAGTTAAAACACACATGACATTAGCAACACTCCTGCACACATCGTAAAACACTTAACCTGTAACTGAACACCAATCAGTCACTATATATAATTCAGGTATGAGCATCTGTCGTGAGACAATCGTGAATGTGGAGGCTGAAGGACCAAGGGGAAGGAGAAGATGAGGAAGAGACAGGAAGAGGCAGAGGAGAACGAGGAAGAGACGGGGTGGGAAGAGGGAGAGGAGATAGAGGAAGAGACTCTGGTAAAAACCAGACATCGGACTGAAACATCATCGGCCAAAGGTCCATCAAGAATGTCGCCGGGCAGTGCGGGGGCAACATCACCATGTGTGCAGCCATTAGTGGTCAGGGGGTCCTCCATCACCATGCCACCCTGGGTCCCTACAACACTGCACACATACTGACATTTCGGCAAGCACTACATGCCGCAGTCACATAGGACCAACCAGGGCAGCCCATGTTTGTTGTCATCTGGGATAATGTCAGTTTCCACCGGGCTGCTCTGGTCCGGGACTAATTCGCCAACCATGACCATTTCATGGTGCTGTACCTGCCCCCTTATTTCCCCGTCCTCAACCTGATAGGGGAATTATTTTCGGCGGAAGGTCTATGACTGCCTACACATGCACAAGTGCCGCTCCTGCGAGCAATGGAGGAGGCAAGCTGAGACATCGAGGTGGGCTCGATCCACGGGTGGATACGCCACGCCCTGCGATATTTTCCCATCCCTGGCAAGGGAGAACATTGCCTGTAATGTGGACGAGGTGACGTGGCCCGACCCCAATCGACAGAATGATCCCTGACTTACTACCTGTACAATGTATCACTGAGGCTTGGTTTCGGGAATAAAAACGGTTTAAAAACTACAAATGACAGAAGTGTCTTGAGTAAAGTTGACCAGTGTGTTGTGTCTGTTTGACTGTTTATTGTTCATGTGCATGTGTGTTAACTATCGATCTGAAGAGGGCCTTTGAAGTCAGAGTGTTACGTTTTGATTGCAGAATGGCAGTTTTGACATGGCAGTTCAATGTTAATCTTCAAGTGTTGTGTAAAGCATTCTTGTGTGTTGAGTTTTGACACATTGAGCCAAATTATGCATTTTGTGTGTTAGCAATTGGAAAAAACTGTAATAGACTCAACAAACTTGGTCTCTCAGCAGACACCTGTCCTGGTTCAAAAACCGACGTGTACAGTGTACCATATCTGAGGGTTTGCTTTCTGAACATGGTTTTTTCAATGTGTGTTCCCCGGGATTAAATTCTCAGGTCGACTTTATTCTCTGTATACATCAATAATGGTGCTTTCGCTGCTTGGTGCTTTTCGGTGATTGACACTGTCAATCACCATACTTTTTTGTTGGTTTTGGATTTTCCTTATTTTTCTCCCTAGCCAATTTGTCATGTCCAATTGACCTCTCGCCGGCCCCTCCCCCAGAACGGCCATTGTCTAATCACGCATCATAGCAACCGTTACTATGTGAGCAGGTCCGACAAACATTGACTCCAAGCAGGACGGTGAAGTTAGTTAACATGTTAGCTAACGCTAGCTACATTAGCTGCTGATGTGTTGCGTCTTTGAGCTCCCCAACTTTATTTTTCGTCAGTTTACAACAAAGTCGAACAGAGCGCCCCAACAAGCAACTTTAAACAATTTAGTTTTTATCTTTCATTTAGCATTTAATGAACGGAAAACCTAACCAAGAGCATGACTGGTCCACAAGGCTGTGCTGGTTGCATTTGAGGTACAGGTCATGTGGTTTCTCAGATTTCGCTTAAGACAGTCGTTTCTCCTTCATTATGTATTTTTATATTTTGAATATATCCCTCCACTGCATACTGTAACCCCTTTTGCCTCGATCTGGAGGATATCGCGGCAGTATTGCTCCAAAAAAAGTCACTGACATGCACAGGTATACTTCTTCCCCCGTCATGGCAATCTGTTGCGCTGGTCGTGTTTGACCATTTGTTTGTCAGACGTAGCAACAGTAGGTAAGGAGGGCGGGGCTCGGCGAAAGACTAATTCCCGTTTAAGTCTTGACACATCGCAACCCCTTAGAAGTTGTGGGGTGGTCGAAGATTGATCACATGCTTCCTCCAAGCATGTGTCACCAAGCTGTCCGATACTTAACACACTCGTCATTAAACATGAAAGCCTTAAGTCAGTAGACATGTGGGAGGAATTGGATGCATTGGAAAACTAATCCGGACAGGGCCTTCCTTTCACTGAAAGCCCTGTTATCCTCAGCACCTGTGTTGGCCCACCCTGACCCGTCACTTCCGTTTGTGGTGGAGGTGGATGCTTTGGAGGCCAGGGTAGGGGCTTTTCTGTTAAAGTGATCAAGCATGCCTGCCAAGCTCCACCCCTGTGTCTTCTTCTCTAAGAAACGGACACCTTCCAAATTGAATTATGACATTGGTGGTTGTGATCTGTTGGATGTCGTCAAAGCCCTTATGGCGTGAAGACACTGGCTCGAGGGGACTAAACACATTTTTCTAATTTGGACTGACCACCTTAACCTAGAGTACATCCGGCAGTGAGAAGCTTGAGGTGGTCCCTGTTCCTTGCCAGATTCACATTCACTCTATCTTATGTTTCAGGCAGCAAGAACGTGAAGACTGATGCCCTATCCTGCCAGTATGACATGGAGGAGAGACCGGTAGATGCAACCCTATACAGCAGACACCTGTTTCCTGGCACCAGTGGTATGAGAGCTAAATACAGAGATCCAGCAGGCATTGTGCATAGACTGTGAACCTTTACAGTGTCTCGCTTGTTGCCAGAAGATGCCTGTCTCAGTCCACCCCTCCCCCAATTATTCTGGTATCAGAAACATTTTCTGCTGCTTGTCTGGCAGGTACTGGTAGCCGACCTTGGCCAAAGATGTGAGAATTTACGTCTCCTCCTGCTCATTGTGTGCCCAGAGTAAGGTGTTGAGATGCCTTCCTGCATAAAGGTTAAGGACCATGGTTGCATTAATCCATAGATTTTTTTACTGACCTCCCTTCCTCAGGGTTACACTGCCATCTTGGTTGATGTGGACCTGTTCTCGAAGGCTTGCCATCTCCTACCACTGCCCAGTGTTCCCACAGCTCTGCAGACCTCGGATTCTCTATTTACCCACGTCTTCCGGCACTATGGCATCCAGGAGGATATTGTGTCAGTTTGGGCCACCAGTTTACCTCTTGTGGGTGGAAAGTCTTTATGGATAGGTAGGGGGTCATGGTCAGTCTCACCTTAGGGTTCCATCTGGAAGCCAATGGGCAAATGGAGCATGTTAACCAGGAAGTGAGCAGGTTCTTGTGGTCTTATGCTAGGACTGGCTATTGGAGACGTTGGCTTTTCTGCTCTATGCTGAGTATACCCAGAACTCGTTCCACCAGTCCTCCTGTTGGGGTTCTTGCTGGCACTGGGACCTTGGCATCTGAGCCAGACTAAGGCCCCCGCAGTGGATAAGTGGTTCTGGTGCACCATGCACTGCCAATAGGTCAAGGCTGACCACCACAGGGAGACGCTAGTATTTGTGCCTAGTGATAGGGTCTGGCTCTCGATCCAGAACCTGCTCCTCTGCCTGCCCTGCCGGAAGCTAGGTCTGTGGTTTGTGGGGCCTTATAGAGCCCTGAGGAGTGTGAACAAGGTGACTTACCAGTTACGTCTACCTAATCATATGAAAATTAACCCCTTGTTCTATGTCTATCCTGAGGCCGGTGGTGGCTGGCCCTCTCCATGAGGCTGAGTTACTGGGAGCCCCCCTCCTCCATTGGAGATTGAGGACAGACTGGTGTACGCTGTTCAAGTCATCGTGGACTTAAAACGTTGAAGTGGTCTCCCTGCTGAGGGAGTTCCATCTACACTGGCTTGATCGCCCAGCACTGTGTCTCCGGAGTCGGCCCTGAGGTCTTGGGCATCTTGCTGCTGGAGCGGTGTGTTCAGAGGGTTACTGTCATGTCTCCCTGTCCTGAGGCTCTCCCTGCTGGCACCCCAGGAACTGCAACTAGGCCAGCAATTTTGAATTGTAAAATGACAGCCAAGCTCTAGGGGTGTGGCTTTGCTCTCCCACTTTGTACTAATATCTAGTTCAAGACAGGTAGTCAGTGTGCAACTTTGGAAGGTGTCAGACTCACTACACTTAGACTGTAAAGTCTATTCATTGTTGCTGTAATGTGCTAAGTTAGAAGACATTTCAGCCTTGTTAGTCTAAATCTTGCTTTCAATAGCCATCTAATCTGTGATACTTTCAGTGTTAACATCACTAAAAGGGCTAGAAGATAGCTGTTTCATACCTGAGCTGCAGTCTAACCCAGCGTAAGATCCTAGCGATGTACATAATGTGGGATGCAGTACACCCGACACACACACACTGCTCCATAATGTAGGCACACTAACGCTCTCCTCAGTGTGATCAAAAACATGAAACTAGGAACAAAAGAAGAACAGTTAATTATTCAAGCTCACAGAGAGGAGACAGGGCTTTCTGACAGCATGCCTAAATGTGTGACGCTGACTCCAGTAGTTCAAAGGCCTTTGTCATACAACGCGAGAGAGAGTGTGTGTGTGTAGTCGTGGTGGTTGGGGGGAGAAAACCCCTGAACGCTTCAAACCAAGGGCCCCTAATCAGCCCCCCATGGCCCTCCCACTCAAACCCATTCACTCTTCCTCCCTCTATCTTCTCCTTCCCATACCAATGACTAACTCTCCATTATTTCTCTCTACTTCTCTATCTCTCTCCCTACATCTTTCCTCCAAACGGTCTCCTCCTTCTGTTACAGTCAAATCATCAGTGGTCCTCAGTCCTCAGGTTGATTGCTCTTACTCCTGACACAAATGAATGCTGTAGTAAGAAAACCATTTCAACTGCCCCAAGATTTAATATTTCACCTGAATACATTTTCCTATGAAGGGGCAGGGCAAAAACTGAAATTAGGTACATTTGGACTTTAGAAATACATTGAATATAGGATTCAATTTTCACCCAAAATATTTACACAACCTACACTAAACTTTCAAACCAAAATAATGTTATAAAGCATTTCTTAATAATGTAATAAACAAAATGAAGTCTGTTTAGCATCACTCTTTACTATTATTGGCACACTTGATGAAGATTAGCAAAAAAGCCTATGACTAAATATATTTGTTGTTTATCAGCTTAATTTTACAGAAAATCTGAGATAATACAAATTTACATGACAAATATGTGAGAGTACTTCAAGAAATTTATTTAAAAACAATCTCTGTCTCTCGATTTTTGGTACTCTTGTCTTTAGTATGTTGTGCACTCATCCCTTGTCAAGAAAACCAATGAATCTACTCCTGTAATGTTTTCTGAGGTGGCAGGACACATAGCATGGTGTAACGATTGTCAGGTAGTTGGTAGGAGGCAGAAGCACAAATGGGTTTTAATGGTGTTTACTTAAACTTCAAATACAGGCAAAACAATAAATCGGACAGTACGTCCACACAACTACTGAATGGTAAAACAAAAGGGGCAATAGTGCGCTCGTAATAGGTAATAAATGAGCGAGGTAGATGCACCCCTAAACAACAATTTACTACAACAATAACTGACACAGGTGCAGATTAACTGAGGGTATAAGAATAGTGACTGTTTAATATAACAGGGTCTAGGTGTGTGTAATGACACAGGGAAGGCAGTCCGAGATTGGATAATGAGTGTTGAGACAGAGAATCCATGATGAAGGAGGAATGAAACAAATGTCCGGGTGAAACAGAAGACATGTATGGAGTAACTCATGGGATTACATGGGATTACAAATAGGATCTGACAACTTTCATCCATGCAGAATCTCCCCAGATCCATCACAGTCCTTGTGGACTCTCCTCTTCAGCTTACCCCACAGGGTTTCAATGGGTTTTAGAGCTGAGAATTGAGATGGCCATTGGAAAAGCTTTATTCTGTTGTTACTGAGTCATTTGTGTGTGGATTTGGAGTAATGCGTTGTATCATTGTGCTGCTGAAAAATTCAACACCCCAGTTTAAGCGTCTTGGGAGAGACAGAGATATTTTCCACAAAACATCCTAGTTTTTGACAGAGCCCATACCAGGATGCCATGTCCCAACCAGGTTCCCAATGTTATTGATTACATTTTCAGGTATTGTGAGGCAGTGTCATGCTGTGAGTTTGCTTGTCTGCAAGGACTGAACAGTTTGTTAAGATTCAAAATACATACAAAATGTTCACAGTGAATATATAGAGGAAAACATGCTCAATTTCTATTTACAGTTGTGCTCAAAAGTTTGCATACCCCTGAATAATTGGTAATAGATGTACCATTTTCAAAGAAAACACGAGTGAGCAGGCAAATAAAAAGATGCCATACTCACGGAATTCATATTCAACTGTAGGTCATAACAGAATGGCACAATCATAATAGAAAACATGCAAAGAAAATAATTAAATGACCCCTGTTTAAAAGTCTGCGTACCCTCAGTTCAAAATATGGTGTATTGCCCCCGTCAGCATCAATGACAGCGTGCAGTCATTTGTGATACTTGTCTATGAGACCCCAAATTCTTGCAGGTGGTATAGCTGCCCACTCGTCTTGGCAAAACGCCTCCAGGTCATGCAAAGTCTTTGTTCGTCTTGCATGAACAGCACATTTGAGATCTCCCCAAAGTGGCTCGATAATATTAAAGTCAGGAGACTGTGATGGCCCCTCCATAACTTTCACTTATTTCTGCTGTAACCACTGGAGGGTCAACTTGGCCTTGTGCTTAGGGTCATTTTCGTGCTGGAAACTCCAAGAGCATCCCATGCGCAGCTTTCATGTAGAAGAATGCAAATTGTCTGCCAGTATTGTCGATAATGTGCTGCATTTATTTTGCCATCAATTTTCACAAGGATCCCCATGCCTTTAGAGCTCACATACCCCTAAAAACATTAGTGAGCCACCACCATGCTTCACAGTGGGGATGGTATTCTTTTCACTATAGGCCATGTGGACCCTTCTTTAAACATTGCGCTTATGTTTGTGCCCATAAAGCTCTATTTTGGTCTCATCACTCCAAATTACAGTGTGCCAGAATCTGTGAGGCATGTCAAGGTGTTGTCAGGCATTTTGTAACTAGGCTTTTTCATGGCACTGGTGCAGTAATACTTCTTTCTTGACCATGCAGCTAATTTTTGTTCAAGTATTGTCATATTGTGCTCCTTGAAACAACCACACCATCTTTTTCAGAGCAGCCTGTATTTCTCCCAAGGTTACCTGTGGGTTTTTTCTTTTTATCCCAAACAATTCTTCTGGCAGTTTTGGCTGAAATCTTTCTTGGTCTAGCTGACCTTGGTTTGGTATCAAGAGATCCATGAATCTTCCACTTCAAAATAAGTGATTGAACAGTACTGACTGGCATTGGCAAGGCTTTGGATTTCTTTTTATATCCTTTTCCAACTTCATGCTATTCTTTATGATTTTTTGCATGAACAGTCATATTGTTAAAATCACTGCCAACATTTCACAATTTCTGCCAGGATATGAAACTTATGAGCACAACTCTACCTAAACTTTTCCCTCTTTTTATCAATCTGGTATGAGTTCATCTTCATCTGATTTGTCCATAAGACAATCTACAGGTTCTTTCAGGTAAGTTATACTCTTCTGTGTGTGGTAGTCATTGACACATCTATGCCAATCTCCTGGTTTTGTTTCGGTACTGTTGGACTGTTGTTCCGGTTTATCACCAGTAAAACTTTTTCCTTCATCCACGATAGTAGTCTTCATTGGTCTAACAGGTCCTTTGCAATTGCAAAGATCACTAATTGTTTTATACTTCTTAATCTTTCAAACAGTTTATTTTGACAGCTAATGATTTGGCCCTATTCCAATGGTGGCGGCAAGGCGGCTAGAAAATGTGACTGGTGTCCATAAGGCCCCCGGTTCAATCCACCAGAGGGGGGAGTAAGTCACACATGTGCAAGTCACAAGCAAGTCTCAAGTCTTAACCTTCAAGTCTCAAGCAAGTTCCAAGTTACTGTGGTGAAAATCAAGTAATTTGTTTAGGTCAAGTCACAAATCAAGTCATATAAAATTCTGATCTACCCCCATTTCCACATTTTAATCAGTTAAAAGACAGTGGTCATGAAAAGTTTCGTTTTATTTCCAACATTAACTAAAGCTGCTAAGTGCTTTTTCCTTGGTCTATTAAAGGAACACTTCAGATGCCTAACCAGCTCAAAATCATTCTTCTGGTCATGTTTCCAACAACACAGTCACTAAAAGCACCTCAGCACGTATTTATTTCCAGTGTTACTCAGCCATTGTCCTGAAAATCTGACAAAGATATTACTCAAACCTTTTTTATATTACAGCTAGATTCAGGGGAAGTGATCATTTGACTTCCTTATCTTTATTTCACCCTTTTTATTCTCCAATTGACTCAATTCAAAGATCGAATTAACCGTTTTTATTTTCTAAAATGTTGCGGTGATGTAACTGGCACATTTTCTGGACACTTACGGTGGCCAAGTTGGGAAATACAGAATGGGTGAGGTGTTTTTAGTGACTGGATGGCAGAAACATGACCGGCACAACAATCCATGAACACATCAAAAAGTCAAAGTCAAAGTTGTTTATTTGTCATATGCATCGGATAACATCACATCATCCTATGCAGAGAAATTATTTTGACAAGGCTCGACACATCTACACAGAGGGCTTAAAAAGGTTATATACACATAAAGAATTTTTCAAACGATAATGATAATAATAACAAAATACTCTATGTACTGAGCAGTGGTCGGGAGAGTGTATGACAGCAGAAGTAATAAATATTATAAAAAATGGCATGGAAAATTACTTTTAAAGGTGCATTGAATTCTGCTACATCAGATGTAGAGTGGATAAAGTGACCAGACAATGTCAGGGCTCAAGAAATGATTTGTGATTTGTGATCAATGTTCCATGTTGAGCAGCCGAATGGCCTGCGGAAAGAAACTGTTTTTTAATCTGGTAGTCCATGCCTTGATGCTTCGGTAACGTCTCCCAGATGGCAGCAGTGAGAAAAGGTCACTGCCTGGATGGCTGTGGTCTCTTAGAATGTTCTGTGTTTTCCTCAGGCATCGCTTGTGGTAGATGCCTTGCACGGAGGGGAGACAGCAGCCTATGATGCGGTCCGCTGACTTCACCACCCTCTGAAGGGCCTTACAATCAGCAGCGGAGCAGCTGCCGTACCATGCTGTAATGCAACCTGAGAGGATGCTATTAATGGTGCACCTGTAGAAGTTTATTAAAATCCTGGCAGACATGCCAAACTTCTTGAGTCTCCTCAGGAAGTATAAGCGCTTTTGGGCAGTTTTTGTTGCCGAGCTTGTCTGACGGGACCATGTGAGGTCGTCACTGATGAACACACCGAGGAACTTGAACTCTGGAACTCTCTCAACTTCAGCTCCATCGATGTGTATGGGGGCAAGACCCTCCCTCTGCCGTTTCCTAGGGTCCACTATCATCTCCTTAGTCTTGCTGATGTTGAGAGAGAGGTTGTTGCTCTTGCCCCAGGTAGCCAAGGCATTTACCTCCTCTCTGTAAGCGGTTTCATCGTTGTCGGAGATGAGACCTAGGATGGTTGTGTCATCAGCAAACTTTATGATGATGTTGGACCTGTGTGTGGCCACACAATCATATGTGAACAGGGGGTACAAGAGGGGACTGAGTACGCAGCCCTGTGGGGCTCCGGTGCTCAGGGTCAGTGCGGAGGAGGTGAGGTTGCCCATTCTCACCATCTGGGGTCTGCTCGTTAGAAAGTCCAGGATCCAGTTGCACAGGGGGGTGTTAAAACCCAGGGTCCTGAGCTTGGGAATGAGCTTAGCAGGAACAATAGTGTTGAATGCTGAGCTGTAGTCCACAAATAGCATCCTCACGTATGTGTTCCCTTTTTCCAGATGGGAGAGGGCAGTGTGTGCCATTAGTGCGATGGCATCGTCTGTGGATCTGTTGGGGCAGTATGCAAATTGTAGGGGCTCCAAGGTGTCCGGGAGGGTGGTGCAGATGTGGGTTCTGACCAGCCGCTCGAAGCACTTCATGATGATGGAGGTCAGTGCTACTGGGCGGTAGTCATTCAGGCAGGTGATGGTAGGTTTCTTTGGAACCGGGACAATGGTGGCCTGCTTGAAGCAGGAGGGAACTACAGACTGGGTTAGGGAGAGGGTGAATATGGTGGTGAATACCTCCGCTAGCTGGTCAGCGCATCCTCTTAGAACACGGCGTGGAATGCCATCTGGCCCTGGAGACTTCCGCGGGTTTACTCTTTTAAAAGCTCTCCTTACATCAGCCATGTCCAGGGACAGAGTGCAGTCGTCTGGGTTCTCAGCTAGCTTCTCAGGAGTGATGTTGGCCACCTCAAACCGTGCAAAGAAGGTGTTGAGCTCGTCGGGGGGATTGGCTTCACAGCTATTTCTCCCTTTGTACTCCGTTATCTGCCGCAGTCCACACCACATGCGCCTTGGGTCTGTATAAACATCTGTATAAACCTTATACCATAACGTGCTTCTCAAATGAAATTCATTGTTTTCCTACTACAAAATGATTGCATAAAAGCCAAATTATTGTATCAAATTCCAACAACTAGTGTATAAAAAAGTATTTCAAAAATAAATATACTGTATATAAATAAATATATTTATATGTATATATCACTAATGAGATAAAATTAAACAGCAAACTAAAGCTAGAATCATACACAGCAAATTTGCCTATTAAATGAACACTTTCCAGTGTAGACTCAAACACTCAACTAGTGTAAAGTTATAACACTCTAGTTGTACCACTACCCACTGTTAACACTTAACACAACCCAGTGTTATTAATGATATCATTGAATGTTGATCTAAATCTAGAACATTTCTCATTGAATTGTTTTAATTGAACAAAGGCTTATATGAAGTTGAGTGATTCATTTCAAAGGTGCAACACTAAATAAGCTAGAAACCTTAGCAAGATAAAATAAACCTAGGTTGCTAAGTTGACTGTTACCGTGGGTGAGTGCAGTGTTCAGCGTTGCTTGGAATTGGAACTAGCTGCCTGAGCAGCTAAAAGTTACGTGTGTAACCCGAGACATTCTATCCAGCAGCAGTGCAGCTTAGCTGACAGAGCACGAGAGCAGAGGAAATGATGTGCTAGCTCACGCATCATGTCTAAGACAGTGGACCAACAAGGAATCAATACTACAATAGTGAAGTAGATTCACGAAACGGAACGTGTTCTGCTTACTTGCAGATGATTTGCATAAGACATACATTGACGTAGACGGTTCATTTTGCCGAAAGGTGACAAGTTTGCAGTCCTGTTTTTTACATTCTCGATATGTCTTTTCAATAAAATGCATAATCGATTTGAAGTTTAACTTAGCTTATAGTTAACACTAGCTTTCTAACTAACGTTTGACCAGCCAATAAGTTAGCTAAAACCACACATACACGTTACCTACCTTTTCTTGTGGGTTTTGTAGTGGCAGACAAATTTAAAGGTAAGGGTACATTTATTGTGTTCTTTCTACTGACATCGACAACATAGTCCTTGTTCCTTGTATCCATATTGTATTCTTTTTGGAATCACTCCCTTCATGAATGCTGCCTTGTGCGTTGGCCTCTCCTTGTGATGTGTGCCTATAGTTGGCAAGTTTGCGCGCATTGAGCTAGAATCCACCCACCCAGTTTCAAAACCAAATGTTAACTTCTCATTATCAAATAAGAGAAATGCTAATATTTATACTAAGTCGAGTCTTTTATCAATTTTAGTCAAGCAAGTCTCAAGTCCTCAAATTTGCGACTCGAGTCTGACTCGAGTCAAGTCATGTGACTCGAGTCCCCCACCTATGCAATCCACCAAATGCTAAGTACTGTACAAAAGATTTGTCGTTCTGTTAGTGAGACACTCGGGCAGATGATGGCAGACGCCTAAGCACTCTGATCAGTCTAACCTTGCATGGGGACTAAGTTTAGGAAGATATCAGTGTGAACCGATCCTAGATTAGTGTCCTATTGAAGAGTGAGTGACAGGGCGTCTGTGACACTTGTGACTGAAATATTAAAGCTAAGACTAGCAGTTGCATTTCGGTGTGTTTTTGTGTGTATTTGTGTTTATACTAGTAGATCCCCTCACTTTCTCAGTTGCCCTTCAAAAACAGACTCGTGAACGTGATTGAACTGACAGCTGTTTGAAGAGTACAGTACAAAGTGGAGTGGAGATTGCCGGGCTACATGAAGGATGAGCGTCTACAGAGACTCTCTATAGGTGGATCAGATGAGAGAACAGCAGCAGAGGAGATTTTGGGATTATCAGTCAGAATGGAATCCCTCAGCAGCCAATCAGTATCAACACATAGCAGCTCCAAGCCATCACACATACACACATACACACAGCAGCTCCAAGTCATCACACATACGCACACATATACACAGCGGCTTCAAGCCATCACACATACACACATACACACAGCAGCTCCAAGTCATCACACATACGCACACATATACACAGCGGCTTCAAGCCATCACACATACACACACATATACACAGCGGCTTCAAGCCATCACACATACGCACACATATACACAGCGGCTTTAAGCCATCACACATACACACACATATACACAGCGGCTTCAAGCCATCACACATACACACATATGTACACACAGCGACTTCAAGCCATCACACATACATATACACACAGCAGCATCAAGCCATCACACACGCACATGCATATACACAGTGGCTTCAAGTCATCACACACACAGGCATACACACAGCAGCTTTGTCATCCCACACACACATTGACACACAGGGGCTTCAGGCCATCACACATATTGCCCCAAGCACAACACAACTCGTTAGTGCTATATGCCCAAAATGTGTTCTTTCTCTGGCTCTGTCTCTCTAAAATCACTGGCAACGCCATTATTTCCTAATAAGTACACACATAAACCTGACATAGATTAGCTTATTTAGTTAGAACTATAGCAGCTCATATATAAAAGAACTTACAGCTGGTGAGGAAAGCCATGGAATAACATCTGGAATCCTTAGTGTGTGTGTATCTTTCATTACTGTATAGGGTGCGTGTGTGTGTGCGCTCATGCGTGTGTTCGTGCGTGTGAACGTGTGTGTGTGTAATGTTTATAGAGAGTGTGTGTGCCTGTGTGTTAGAAAAGCACCCACAGCCATGCGCTGGAGATGAGAATTTGCTTGTTGAAATAACTGTGCCCCCTAACTGCTTCTGGGCATTCGGTTAAAATGTATGAATTTTTATGTATTTTTTTACTTATACAGTCCTCTCCATTCCCATCACCTCTCCCTCGCTCTACCTTCCTCTTATCCTCTCTATCCATTCCCTCTCATCCTTTCTTTTCAGACCCCCCCACGTCTCTCTCTCCATTTCACCAAATTCTTCAGAACCAAGTAGTTTTTTTATAAAAATGTATCCTGTGACGTCTGCATATGGGCAGGATCTATGGCCGGCCACTTTCACTTGAGGTTTATTGCTCTGCTCATCACTCTGATTCTGCTTGTACATTATATTTGAACAAACGCAGCTTTGTTGTAACAATAATCTACTGCAAACACAACACCACGTGCAGACAAAAGATTTCATGCTCTGAGGGAAGTTTCCACATTCATAGTCTTGACCAGGGCTCTTCTGTGCTGTTCTAACAATCCAGTAAAGTGGTCCAAAAGCAAATATCCCAGTCTCTTGCTATTCCTAAACCGGAAAACTGGAGTTTTTATTTGTGGGGTACGCAGTAAAGGGTGAGTAGAAAGAGTGGGTTTTATCACCAAAGCTGCTTGTTAATTAAAATCAGACAGGCGTTAGCACAAAATCACTTAAGCTCATTTACATTCTCCATAAGAGCTGAAAGTAGGCCAGTCTTTGTGTTACAGTCACTTATTTTGCCATCCTTGCACTAGGATTTAAATATAAATCCAAGGAAGAGGAGACATAAATTCCAATGTATCACAGATGTCATCAGACTGATGCTATAGAGGACCTGAGGCCAACCACATCCTTTTCTTTACATTCCTTACATTCAATACAAACAGCTTGGCATGCGTCAGTCAGGTGTGGTTGAATGTACAAGAGAGGTGTAAATAATGGTCACAGGTTCTGATGGAACAGATTGCCCTGTCGTGGTTGTACAAGCATGAAGGTGGCACATTAAACTCCACACGAGGTATTATCATCTTCCTTGAGTCTGTCACACAAGCTAATTTGCATAATCTGCTGTCTCCTTTTCAAGATGGGTACAAAGTACACACACACACACCTACACACACACACACACAGACACAAACACACGTGTCTCGGATTCACACACCTTTTCCTATTAGAATACTGGAGCCATTAGCCAATTAACACACATTAAGCCCTGTGGTGCGTGACAGACCCGGAGGTGAGAGCGTTCTATTATCCCATCTGTTAATTTATCAAAGAGACTAAACCAAACGTAGCAACACGCAAACATGTGTTTGAACGTTTCAGATTCATATAAAACGTTTCCACAAAATGGTATCAAATGTTCTTGGAAGGAATTTGAGTATGACGTGGTGTGTGAGGTACTGCTCATGGTCGTTGGTTCATAAAGCAGAGTTTATTTCATTTGAACTTAAAAAACGAACTCAACAACATCTATTAGAGCAGAGACTTTGAGACTTTGCTCAAAGGAAATGGTTACTCTTTATCTGGCTGATCAAGTGATCATGAGACTGAAGAAAACTGTCTACTGACATCTAAAGGCATATATCATATTTGACCCACTTCCAAAACCAATATCAGCATAGTTCAATTGGTCCCTCCTTCCAATCAGTCATGTATGCTAGGCTAATAATGCACTGCCATAATTCCTTAATCATGTATGCTAGGCTAATAATGCACTGCCATAATTCCTTAATCATGTATGTTAGGCTAATAATGCACTGCCATAATTCCTTAATCATGTATGCTAGGATAATAATGCACTGCCATAATTCCTTAATCATGTATGCTAGGCTAATAATGCACTGCCA
>JACXGM010025737.1:0-15173 GCA_016801145.1 Umbra pygmaea | reverse complement strand
TGGTTTACATTTCTTCTGCAATACACATTGGTTTACATTTCTTCTGCAATACACATTGGTTTACATTTCTTCTGCAATACACATTGGTTTACATTTCTTCTGCAATACACATTGGTTTACATTTCTTCTGCAATACACATTGGTTTACATTTCTTCTGCAATACACATTGGTTTACATTTCTTCTGCAATACACATTGGGGTCTTTCTAATTCTTTTTGTGTGCTACCTCTAGAGGTCACATGGAATTTGAGAAAGACCTGCAGGTTTACACACTACAGTTGTGTCTCATCTCAAGCTTGGTTTGAGCAAATTCCAAAATGTTGCTGAAATCTATCATAGTGTAAAAAGTCTATTTCATGCCTTGTTCTTGAAGTAATCTATGTTGGTTGACCACTCCTGCGGAGGGTAACAATCATCTTTATTGTCCTCAATTTTTACACAATCTATCTGAATGTGGATTGGTGGAGTTCAAACTCTTTAGAGATGGATTTGTAACCTTTTCCTACCTGACGAGATCCTCAGAAATCTCCTCTGTTCATCTGTTTGCACCACGGTACACTTCCACAAACATGTTTTGTGACGATCAGAATTTGATAGATCCCTGTTCTTTAAATAAACCAGGGTGCCCACTCAAAACCGATTGTCATTTCATTGATTGGGAACACCTGACTCTAATCTCACCTTCAAATTAATTGCTTATCCTAGAGTTTGACATGCTTTTGCTACTCAGAGATTCGTATTGATGGATATCGCTGCAAGGTTTAGTGTTAGTCCTAAATAGAGGTTTAGGGTTATCATCAATGAATATGGTTAGTTCTACTAAAATATGGTTAGGGTAATGAGGTCTAAGGAAAAATGGGTCAGGGTTCACTATTCCTGATAAAAAACGACGTACAGGTAAGTCTTTCCAAATTAGTAACAATAATAATGATGCAATAGACTTATAAAGCGGTTTTCTTCCAAGGGACCCAAAGCGCTTTACCCAGTGAGGGGGAAAGCCCACTTCATCCACCACCAATGTGTAGCACCCACTTGGGTGATACAGGGAAGCCATTTTGCGCCAGAACGCTCACCACACATCAGCTGTCATGTGGAGAAGTGAGTAGTTATATACGAACACTCACCACACATCAGCTATCAGGTAGAGGTGAGTAGTTATACATGAACACTCACCACACATCAGCTATCAGATGGAGAGGTGAGTAGTCATATTTGCCAATTAGGAAGGAGGGGGATTATTAGGTGGCCATGACTGAAGTGAGAGGCCTGGTTTTGAATTTTGCCACAACACTGGGGTTTACACCCCTACACTTACGATAAGTGCCATCGGATTTTTAATGACCACAGAGAGTCAGGACACCCGTTTAACGTCCCATCTGAAAGATGGCACCCTACGCAGGGCAAATGTCCCCATCACTGCCTTGGGGCATTGGGAAAGATCTTTAGACCAGAAGGAAGAGTGCCCCCTACTAGCCCTCCAACACCACTTCCAGCAGCACTGGTCTCCCATCCAGAGACTAACCAGGTCCGACCCTGCTTAGCTTTAGAAGCAAACCAGCAGTGCAATCCAGGTCTCTATGCTGCTGGGTTAGAGTCCTGAGGACACTGGGTAAGGCTTAGACTATTTACGCATAAGGAAAGTTATACTGATTAGGGTAAGGGTTAAGTTGAGATGTGGTGCTGGATGTTCATACTTTAGTACCATATACTACTGGTGCAGGATGTGTATTATAGAGGTCGACCGATTGATCGGATGGGCCGATTAATTAGGGCCGATTATGAGTTTACAAAATAAATAATAATCAGCATTTTTGCTCGCCTATTATGGCCGATAGTCTTTGGGAGGAAGAACATCCTCTAGTGTTACAATGAGAGAGCAAACCATGAGGAAACTGCATGAGGCCTGACCATCTTCAATGAGCTACTCCTCCATTTTAGTCTGAATGTTTATTGTCTATATTATATGCAAAATCTAAGTAGAATCATCGTCTTACCGTAATTAGCTTGAAACCCAATGGTGTTTTTTGGCGATTGCAGGCATTCCCTTACGGAGCATCTGGCAGGGAATTCCCCACAAATGTGTGACCTATGGTTTGCTAACGTAGGGGAAGTTCCATTGCAGAGCTGTGAATCAACCCTGAGCTATATGGTGATGTATAATGAGTTTGCAGAGCGAGCACAACCTCTAAACACAGGAGAACCAGAGAGAAAATACGAACATAGACACTTCAGGTCCAGAGTTTTTTGTGAAGTATACTTCAGTAGATGTGATGATGGATGTGTATACTTCAGTAGATGTGGTGATGGATGTGTATGCTTCAGTAGATGTGATGATGGATGTGTATACTTCAGTACATTTGATGATGGATGTGTATACTTCCATACATGTGATGATGGATGTGTATACTTCAGTACATGTGATGATGGATGTGTATACTTCAGTACATGTGATGATGGATGTGTATACTTCAGTACATGTGATGATGGATGTGTATACTTCAGTACATGTGATGATGGATGTGTATACTTCAGTATATGTGATGATGGATGTGTATACTTCAGTAGTTGTGATGATGGATGTGTATACTTCAGTAGATGTAGTGATGGATGTGTATACTTCAGTAGTTGTGATGATGGATGTGTATACTTCAGTACATGTGATGATGGATGTGTATACTTCAGTAGATGTGATGGATGTATATACTTCAGTAGATGTAGAGATGGATGTGTATACTTCAGTAGATTTGATGATGGATGTGTATACTTCAGTAGATTTGATGATGGATGTGTATACTTCAGTAGACCTGGTGAGATTTGCCTGATTCGTGCTGGGACCACTGGGCAAATTTGGAGAAGCAGTTGTTTTGAACTTGTGACCACCATCACCTAGGTATTGTGCAAAGCCCCCTAGACCATGCAGAGCCCACTTGCCGGTCGTGTAAACTTCAATAGCTTTACTTACTAAGCAAATCTATGCTGGGGTTCGGTTGGGTCTGTAGCTCCTCCATTGAGGTGTAGACTGTTAGACAAGGCACTGAGTTCTCCAGTGGACTACGGCCTTTAGTGGTAGAGGGAGCAGGACAACATCCAAGGAAAAGAGAATCAAAGGGACAGCAGCAGCAACAGAAGGAAGGGAAAAAGGAAGGAAAGATAGGTGGAGAAAATATATCACAGTTAGTTACGTAGACAAGCTGTGGAAGTAGAGTTAGTTAAACAGACAGAACCAAAGAAGTTTGGATTAAACAGAATCAATTGCATTATGGTTAGGGTTAATGGAGAAGCAGTTAGAAAAGAAAGTGATCCAAAAACTGGCCAGAAAGACACTCACAGAAAGAGTGTGAGTGAAAGAGACAAACAAAACCCATTATTTTCTTTTCAGATTGGAAATAGTTTACTAGATCTGTTATGTTAAAAATGTTGCTCATCTAATCTTGGCAGCAAAGAGCTATATGCACCGAGATGCACCACACAACTGTGTGTTAAAGATACAGTCTGCAATGTTAGTAGCCCCCCCCCCGCCATTTTAGTCTGGATGTGTAGTATTTTGTCTATATTATATGCATAATCTAAGTAGAATCATAGGGGAAGTCCCATTTACAGAGCTGTCAATCAAACCTGAGCTATACTGTGACATTTGAGTTTGCAGAGCAGGCAAACACCTCTAAACACAGTAGAACCAGAGAGAAAATATGAACCTAGACACTTCATAGATAGACACTTGAGTCCCAAGTGGGAAACTATTTTAGCTCTAGGGTGCCTAAATTCACATTCTTTAGAACCTAGAGGCCTAAATAGTTCTAAATATTTCCTAAAATCACAAGTTTAGAAAAGTTTAAAAAAAATAAAGTACAATTACTGCCCTTGAAATGGCCTCAAAGAGCACATCATTTCTGCCAAAGCTATGTTGGTCTCAACTGAACAATTATCCCCATTATTCACATGCAAAATGCAGCCAGCAGTAATCTGGTTGATTTTAGAAAACAGACTTCTAAACTTTATATTAATAATGATGTAATGAGAAATACATACAGTAGATGTTGATAATATTCAATTTATTTATTTGTTCTGTTATTGATTACTGTAATAATTGCATGGAAGTTCATATTCAGTTGTGACGATATCCATTACTTAATATTTTTCTGTTTGACATAAAACAAAACAAAGAATGAATTTCCCCTTTTATAAGTTTATTTTCCATTCTTTGCATACCACCATATCTCCTTAATACTTAAAGTTATAAGTGTAGGCATTTAGTTAATGTAACTAACCTTCCAAAAATGAATGATGTTTGTGAGCTTCAAAGCGTTATCTTCCAAACCATACATGCTGGAATATACCATCTCACCACTGGAAAAGAGGGGATTCTGCTACAAATGATGAGGGGGGTTTCGTTCATGTGGTTTCATCGGAACTGGGGATATCGCGACTCAAATCTGGGTTGTTTTATAGACTTTATTTTGGTTACCGAAAAACATTACAAACCGAAAGTAGGCAGTGAAAATGATCAAATAACATTTCTGCAAGGATGTACAGTAGGACATAACCCTGCACTAAAACAGGTACTTTGGCTGTTGTTTTAAAAAAATAGGTAAAAAATTGTAAAGACATTATTGTATTGACTTATTTGTATGTTTGCCAAACTTTGTCACACTAAATCCCAAGCCCTGAGAGCATGCCAATATGGATTTTAAAGGGTTATTCTTCAAGGTTTACATGTATTTTACAATAATAAACAAATTTGATTCATCACCATGGCCAGCTCCGCAGCCTAAGGAATCACAAACAATTCAATAGGCTGCAGAGCTGGCCGTGGTCCTGAATCTACCTGTTGTGGCTTTAAATCACTGCATAGGAGTTGTCAGTTTTGCTCCCTCAAAAATTGTGACATCTGTGGCATTGTGCTGTGTGATGAAACTGCACATTTTAGAGTGGCATTTTATTGTGGCCAGCCTAAGTTACAACTGTGCAAAAATCATGCTGTCTAATCAGCATCTTGATATTCCACACCTGTGAGGTGGATGGATTATCTCAGCAAAAGAGAAGTGCTCACTAACACAGATTTAGACAGATTTGTGAACAATATTTGAGAGAAATAGGCCTTTTGTGTACAAAGTCTTAGATGTTTGATTTCAGCTCATAATAAATGGGGGCAAAAACAAGAGTTGCGTTTATATTTTTGTTTAGTCCGGGCCACATACTGTGCCTTAAAGGTAAAAAAAAGTTTGCATTTCTTTGATTTATGTTCAAAGACATGCACCAACAGACCATAAAAAATATCCTAATTTGGTCAAACTTGCTTGGCAATATATATCTTTCTGATCCGGATAGTTGTTTATGAGACCCCAAATTCTTGCAGGTGTTACACAATAGCTGCCCATTCATCTTGGCAAAACACCTCCAGGTCATGCAAAGTCTTTGGTCATCTTGCATGAACCCCAGGTTTGAGATCTCCCCAGTGGCTCGATGATATTAAGATCAGGACACTGTGATGGCCACTCCAGAACCTTCAACTTTTTCTCCTGTAACCACTGGAGGGTCAACTTGGCCTTGTGCTTAGGGTCATTCTCATGCTGGAAAGTCCAAAAGTATCCCATGCGCAGCTTTCATGCAGAAGAACGCAAATTGTCTGTCAGTATTGTCCGATAACATGCTGCATTCATCTTGCCATCAATTTTCACTAGGCTCCCGGTGCCTTCAGAGCTCATACACACCAAAACATCGATGAATCACCACGATGCTTTACAGTGAGGATGGTATTCTTAGGACTTGTTGACCCCTTTCCAAACACAGCGCTTATGGTTGTGACCATAAATCTTGATTTTGGCCTTTTCACTCCAAATTACAGTGTGCCAGAAGCTGTGAGGCGTGTCAAGGTGTTGTTGGGCATATTGTAACTGGGCTTTTTTTGTGGCACTGGTGCAGAAAAGGCTTCTATCTGGAAACTTGACCATGTGGCTAATTTTTGTTTAAGTGTCGTCATATTGTGCTCCTTGAAATAACCACACATTCTATTTCCAGAGCAGCCTGTCAGTCTCCCCCTGTTCCCTGTGGCCTTTTCTTTATATCCCGAACAATTCTTATGGCAGCTTTGGCTGAAATCTTTCTTGGGGTACCTGACTTTGGCTTGGTATCGAGATCCACAAATCTTCAAATTATTAATAAGTGATTACACAGTACTGAATGGCATTTGCAAGGCTTTGTATATCTTTTATATGCTTTTCCAACTTTATGCAGTTCCAGTACCTTATCTTCTCCCGATGGCTCAATATCTAGCCTGCTCAGTGCTCACTACTATGTGATAATGAATGGCTTCATATGATCAGTTTACATAACAGTCAGATAATTTCAAAATCAATTTTGGAATTTCACAATTTCTGCCAGGGTATGCAAACTTATTTGCACAATTGTATTTGTCATTTAGTAGATGCTCTTCTCACTGTGAATACAGGGACATACCCCTGAGGCAATATATGGTACATCGCTCAAACTTAGAAGTCCATTGAAAATCGAACTAGCAACCTTCTGACTACAAGTCAGACTCTCTAATCACTGAGCTATCTGTTTTGCTGGGATTTATGAGCAGTTGAAGACCACAGAAGGGTTGTTGAATGGCATCTAAGCTCTTTTTGAGGTTAGTTAGCACAGTGTTCAATGTAGGGCCAGATGTGTATAGAATGGTATCATCTGCATAGAGGTGGATCAGAGAGTCACCAGCACCACGAGCAACATCATTGATTTATATAGAGAATAGGTTTGGCCCAAGAATCGAACCCTGTGGCACCCAAATATAGAGACATCCATAGGTCCAGAAAACAAACCCTAAAAGTTAACATGTTGAACCCTGTCAGAAAAGTAGCTGGTGAACCAATCGAAGCAGTAAATCGAAAAACCGAGGATACTAAGTCTGCCAATTAGGATGTGATGATTGACAGAGTCGAAGGCCTTGGCCAGGTCGATAAAGGTGACTGCAGGTAATGTATTTTATCAATGGTAGTTGTAATATAACTTACACATTGAGTGTGGCAGAGTTGCAGCCATGACCAGCTCAGAAACCTGATTGCATAGTAGAGAGTGTGCTGTGGGTTTCGAGATGTTTGGTCATCTGTTTGTTAATCTGAATTTCGAAGACTTTAGAGAGACAGGGCAGGATGGAAATGGGTCTGAGTTAGGGTCAAGAGTGTCCCCCCTTTGAAAAAAAGAATGACTTGGCTGTTTTTCAATCTTTAGTGATCTCTGAGGATATGAGAGGTTAAACAGGCTAGTAATGGGAGTTGCAATGATTGCTTCAGATAGGTTTAGGAAGAACGTGTCCAAGTTATTTAGCCCAGGTGATTTTGAAGGGTCTAGATCTTTCAGTTATTTCAGGACCTCTGCTAATTGAATTTGGGGGGAGAAATTAGGGGGACTAGGGTGTGGTGCTGCAGGGGGTGATGGGCCGATGGCCAGGGTAGGGGTAGCCAGGTGGAATGCATGGCTGGCCATATCAAAATGCTTATTAACATTTTAACTATAGATTTGACAGTGGTGATAGTGTTACCTAGCCGTAGAGCAGTAGGCAGCTGGGAGGAGGTGTTCTTATTCTCCACAGTCTTCACAGTGTCCCATAATTTTATATAATTGGTTCAACAAGTTGCAAATTTCTGTTTAAAGACACTAGTCTTGGCATCCCTGACTGTGTGTACCAGGTCCTTACTTCCCTGAAATGTTGAAAGTATTACATATTTTTTATATGTAATACAAGGGTGTTTTTGTGCTGGGTGAGGGCGGTCAGATCTGGAGTAAATCAAGGGCTATATCTACTTTTAGTTCTAAAATTTTGAGTGGGCATGTTTGTTCAGGACAAAGACAAAGGCATTTTGAAAGAATGACCAGGAATCCTGGACTGCTCGGCTAAGGTCAACATCCTTCCACCCAGATTTTCTAAGACAGGTTTAACTCTACATCTCCTGAGGAGCAGAGGAGGATTAGGATGAGTGATTGTGTAATGGCTTTAAAAACTTGTCTTTTACTGCAATTGGGAAGATGAAAAAGGAGAGCTGATTTCGGAGCATAGTAAAATAGGTTTAGAGCATTAAGAGTAGACCGAGAAATTGCTGAATTAATGTGCTCTGGTGATCCGAGGCATGAAGGAGTTTACCTCTCTGGAGAGACCAAGTGAATCAGACGATCACAGAGAAAATCAGGGGAGGAACCATGAAACGATCAGGGGGATGGTGAATACGACATCTATAGTGAGAAAATCTATGAAAATAAACAGAAACACAAAAAGCGAGCCATAATGACAAAAAAGACTATCAAAATATTCATAAATGTAGTAAGCAGTCCCGGGTAAAGACAGTATCTAGTTGGAGAAAAATAGTTATTGAGAGCACTGCGCATTATTTATTCAAGAGTGTTGATTGAAGAGTTGAGGGCAGGGATCTGTTGTGTAGTCTGGTCAGAGATGGCTTGCTATGTAGGTAATGCTAATGCTATCGTCCAGGGGACAGCGGTCAAGGACGCCAGCGAATGGGCAGCTTGCAGTATTGTAGATGGGCTGCATAGGTGGAGCACAACTCAGGGATGTCGGCAAAGGAATTCCCATGGAGTAGATTGTGTCATTGGGCAGGTGTGAGGTAAGTGCTGAGTGCTGTGTGGCTAGCTAGCTAACAATGTTATTAGCTAACAATGTTATTGTTAGTTCAGCTAACATTGGAGGCTAGTCAGTAGCAGCTAATTAGACGATTGTCAGCTAGACGTTAGCAGCTAGTCAGCCATACTGCTCCGGATGTTGAGATGGAAAATGTAACCCATTTTAACTGCTAACAATAGCTGGTCAGTTAGTTAGCTATCTGCCAGAGGATCCATGTGTAGCAGGTAAATGGCAGAATTAATTGCTAGAAGGTAATATAAGTAACCCAAGAGTATCCGTAGTATCTTAGGGATGAAAACTGTATGAAAAAATAAATGTAAAAAGCAAGTAAATAACGATGAAAATTATAAACAGGGGCTATATACACTGAACAGTCAACGTCTTGCACCTTACACCATCTTGGTTCCGAAAAATGTATTGCAATTTTTGTGATAATACAGTTTGGAACATTATGTGAGAAATTGGGATTTCTGCTGGCCACAAGACCCAGTGTGAGATGTCCAGCCTGGTCCAAACTTATATCCCAGAAGTTCACCCAAATTACATTTTTAGGAAACTATTTTGAAAACATGAATTATGTTATATGCCAACATATTTAGGATGTTTTTGTCACAGTGGCACATTTAGCGATTAGGCTATATTTCCGTCCTTCTATTATGTTGCACTTACATGTTTCATTTCACGGATTCATGCTACCAAATTCCACACGTTCTATACATTTCGTAGCATTTAAAATTATATTCCAACATTCAGGGTTTAGGTTAGGGTTAAGGTTAGGCATGAGGTTACTGATGGTTAAGGCATTATGTAACTGTTAAAGAGCAACTTGCAGGTTGGACACCTCAATATAAAATAGTTTACAGTAATGAAAAACAACTAGATTGGAGAAATAGTTAACTGCCAAAAATGACATTTAGAGATAAAATTGTAATTAACAATAACATCTGCATCTATACATAACAGATCGGAAGTGATGTAACGCGAGGTAGTCTGTCAAATTCATGCTTAAATTACGGATGAAACCTAAAGTGAAACTAAGCTGCTACGATTATGGCTACTGTAAAACTTTCTCTATATCTCGCGCTGTCTCTTACCACTGCTCTAACTACATCGACAAACGCAATGAGAGAGCAAAGTGCAGCTCGTATTTGCCTCTGCCTACGTCATATGATGCGTTGCTAGCCGGGTGGTGCCTGGCTTATTATGGGCACATTTTCATCAAAATCCTGCTTTATGTTTTGTGTAACATAAAAATTCTTACATATGTGATTTTAAAAGACCCCTTCCGAAAACATTAACTATTAATTCAGTAATCAATTCAACCTGCAAGTTGCTCTTTAAGGTTAGTGTTAGGGTTAGGGTTGCCTGACAATTGCCTGTCTACAGAAACACACGTGCAACACGCCTGCATAACGCTGAAAATAAGAAAAAAACTGTGTCCATATGGATTTTAATTCATGAACATCACGATGAGTAAACCAATTTATATGCCTGTCCACCATTCCCGGCCTCCGCCCTAGCAAAATCTACACTACTTACATGCTACATCATGAACTTAATATGTTCATATTTTATAATATTAAATTTTTATTTAGTGCCATACAAATGTAATTTTCCGTTACATCACCCTTGTCCTGTGTAGTGTTAAAGTTAGGTTATACTAGTAGTAATAGTAATAGGGTTAACACTTACAATACGGGTGCACTAATAAGCATTAATATATGCTTAACTAATGCACAGATAATACTGAATTAATGTGTAACTCATGATTATCTAAGGCATTCGTTAATAATTACCACATCAGGAACTAATTAAGAGTCTGTCTGATCAATATATTAGTTCATACAGTAATTGTTATTAATTAAATACATAATTGTGGTTTTATTCCCTAAAACTCATTTTTTTAATTAATAGTCTTAATTAATATGTTAATTACCACAATGAGCCAAAGACTTGTATTTCAACTTACAGGCATAATGCAGGTAAACTAATATGCATTAATACATGATTAATTACTGCATTATTAGTGCAAATTTATGTGTAAATTACAAAAATTACTAAATGATGAGTTAATAATGATGTGCCTCAACAAGTAAAGTCACAACATAATTATATATTTGCAAATCATTAACTAATGAATAATTTATCAATAATGACCATCACTAGAGTTAAAAGAGTTTATTAAACCCTTCCAGTTTACAAAACACATTACATTTTAAAATTTACAAAATAATTAATATATATTCCTCTCTCGATGAAAACTAAGACGTTAATGACGAATATATAGTGACATTTGACAGATATAGTGGCATATGACATATATATAAATACTTGGGTGGCACAATTCACAAAACCTGTGGTCAGGTTCGTATCACGGTTTTGTGGGTCACGGTTTTTGGTTCTGTAATACTCCGCTTTTGAAAAAATACATGTGACGTGACCTTGCAGCACTCCACACTCCACTGTTGAGGAGCTATCGTCTCCGCACTCCTATAGCATCCAGCTGCAGCCCCGCAGACCTCACCTGTGGCTAACCCATGGAAGAACCCATGGGCTAACCCAGCACCTAGAGCTAACCCTCCATCTTACGTTTTCGTCATTTCCGGAAACATCTCGCACTCAGAACAACCTGAGATTACATTAATTACTTCTTTACGGCAAAAACGAATCTTTTCGTTATGAAATGTAATAAACTAAATTAAACACATAATCCGCAGCACTGCAGACCCACCACCCCATGGTTAACCTTCATATTTCCATTTCGTAATTTCCGGAGAACAGTTCTCATGCCAAAAAAAAGTTTAGACGAATTACTTTTATTTTTGGTTTTGTTACGAAATAATTTATACTACATTAAGCATATGGACATTATACATTTAACATACATCTACAGTGTATGCATGCTTTGACAGACACTCCGCCCAAAACCCCGAAAACGGAAGTTGAAGGTTAGCTGTAGGTGCTGTGGGTTAGCCATTTGTGACGTCTGCAGGGCTGCAGCTGGATGCCACTCCCGCTCGCGGCATCAAAATCTGACGAAAGTCTTTTCAACCTTGTTGATCTAAAGTGAAGACAGATTCAGCAACTGTATGGCTTATTTCTACATCAAAATGTCTTAAAAAACACGTTTCGGTAAACTGTTTTTGTGAAATATGAGATCGTATAGGTGGTTAGTGTAGGCTACATTAGCAGAATACAGACGAACCGTGTGACGCACACACACCGAACCGAGACAAGCGAACCGAATGGTTCGGATGTTTTTTCATCAACCGTGACAGCCCTAACTGCTACTGATGTCGCTGAAATTGATTTTTTAAACAATAATAATCCCCCCTCTTTTTCCTTTAGTACAGCTCAGCCCATGAGCTAGTTTTTTGTGTTTAGGCAGTTCAGTTGTCATAGAAAGGGGAGTGTAAGTTATTTAATTTTATATGTTGTTTTAATGTTATGTTTTAATGTGATGTGTTATGTAAATGTGTTTTTGGAAAGTGTTTAATAAACAGCTTTTATAAACTCTAGTGATGGTCATCAATGATACATTAGTCATTAGTTAATGATTTGCAAATATATAATTATATTGTGACTTTACTTGTTGAGGCACATCATTATTAACTAATCATTTAGTAATTGTTAATTTACACACAAATTTGCACTACTAATGCTGTAATTAATAATGTATTAATGCATATTAGTTTACCTGTATTATACCTGTAAGTTGAAATACAATTATTTGGCTCATTGTGGTAATTAACATATTAATTATATGAACTAATATATTAATCAGACATACTATTAATTAGATCCTGATGTGGTAATTATAAATGAATGCCTTAGATAATCATGAGTTACACATTAATTCAGTATTATCTGTGCATTAGATAAGCATAAATTAATGCTTATTAGTGCACCCGTATTGTAAAGTGTTACCGTAATAGGTTTGTTCTGTTCACATTGTTTGTCTCCCTCAGGTGGTGCAGATCTTCAGCAGTCCAATCATCAATGATCACTGGCTCCTCCCCTCTGTTATCTGGCGCAGCTGATTCCACTAATCATCTATCCCATCATGCCATTCTGTACTGTATATCTGTACTGTATTTCACACACATATCACAGATTGTCAAGCACTCATAGATGATTCTGCTATCTGTAAATATATGGCTGGGAGTGTTCATTGAGCCTGCTGCTACATTAGATTATCAGAGAAGCGCTTTCTCACACACACACCAACACAGATATTGAATGGCACATGCATTCACTTTCACAAATGTATCTTGCGATTAGTGCTTAACTCTGCATTTCTCTAATAAGATTTTGTGTTATTCATATTAATTTGTTAACTAGCTTGTTGAAGATATTCAGATATCTTATTCACATAATTTATTTTATTTAAGTTTGATTTGTGTCAGTTCCATTGATGAATGTGCAAATGTATAGAAAATGATTACAAAACTGTAACAACCTTCTGTTGTTGGAGAAAACATAGCTTGTGTTCATATGTTGTTGATAATATACATCACATAATACAAAGGCTTTAAAAATAAGTAAGTGCATTTTCTATTTGATTTGTTGGAGTCATTTTTAAACTATGAACAATGGTTGAGTTATTCAAGCCTCAGAATCACAAAGATAAGTTTCTGAGTGATGTTGCATTTGGTACAATAATGAGGTTGTTTCCTGAGGCTGTGTCCATCCACCAAGCTTCTCACTACCAGAACACACTGAGCAACATAAAATGACCTTATTCCTCAAAATGTTGAGGGGTGTATTGATTAAGTAATGACCAACAAAAAGTTAAATGAAAAACCGAACAAATGTTTTCATACAAATTCTAAAAGAGACTGCACCAAACTGGCACCTGTATTCCCGTTATCCTGGTTGTTAAACAGCCTACTTGCACTGGACACTGTCCTGCCGATGTCAGCCAGGGAGCGCAGGTTAGACTTTTTTGTCTGGTGGCGATGTTTCCGTAGCAATGTGTATGTCACTTTGTCCTTCAGGTCCACCTTGAGCAGACCGTTCTCTATCTGGCTGTCTGTGATGAAGTCTAAGAAAGAGAGAGAGAAGAATTGGAGAGATGCAGGAGAGTTCATTTTAGTTGTCTGGAAGATTAAAAAGTTGCTTTGATAAATCTTGTTAAGGCAATGTATTGTTCAATGTGACTGCTTTTCATAATGTGTTTTTTATTCTTTGTATTGTAGTTGTTTTGTTTACTTTTATAATATTTTCTGTAAAACTAAGCTCCACTGTGAAAACCACTTAAAGTAGACAAAACCACTATAACAAAATAATATTACTTTACATTAACAATGACAATTACAAATGTAGTTGCAGAAGTCACATTTAGTTGTTTTTTTTGCTGATTCGCGCTGCAAACTTGAACCATCATCCAACTACAGCTAACAATATTAGAGCGATCTCTACATACAGCCAATGACATTAGAGAGATCTATATATCCAGCCAATGACATTAGACAGATCTTAGTTCAGCCAATAACAAGCAGTGATGTAATGCAAGTGATCCTTAAAAACGTCCATCTAAGTCAACAGAAGTGGTTTAATATTCCAGCATGTTGCCGATGCTAGAGAGCCAGGACGAAGCAATAGACAAGTGTCTAACCATCAGCTGCACTAAAGAGAAGAAAATAGCAAGAGAAGAACATGAAAACACAAGGTAGAGTATTAGATAGATGTTAGACATTATTTATTTCACCACACCGGTTAATTTAAATCAATTTTGTTTGAATGAAATTAGCAACACCATTCCTTGTGTGTTTTCTTTCATGTTCAGTTCGCACAATGCACTAAATAACTAATAGTAAACTGAATGGTAGAGAGAGTGTGCAGTTCTAATCAGAAACACCTACAGATGTCAGTAGTCTAAAGTGCTCACACTCGTACCGTGTCACCAATCAGTACATTTAGCATGAAATGGGCTATTACTAACGCATAGCAGCACTAGACCATTTGAAATGCTCTACTCTGAAAGCAGCGTATTGTAGCCTACTGTAAAATACTAGTTTGCAACTTCTAAATATTACTTTTCTACTATTTAAACGGACTTCACGAATGTGTGTATGTGTACGTGTATAGTACTCTGTGCTCCAGGACTGTCATTCATCGTTGGTAAATTTATAGTTTAAAATAAACTTGACTGCTCAAAAAACATTCAAAATGTACTTTTGTAAATCTTTCTATGAAGTCTGGAAGCTGCTCACTGAAAGAAAAGTACTTCAGTTCTGTTTTTCTCTGATATACCTACCGTGAAAATGCTATAGCTGGTAAAGGCACTTGCCTTTTTTATTCCCACTGACAGTGACTGTGTGTTTGAAATCCTTGTAGACGTAGATCTTTTTGGAAAGAAACTGCCATTTAACAAATCTAATTGTATTATTATATAATTAATTTCTTAATTTTATATATTAAATCCTTGTAGATGTAGATCTTTTTGGAAAGAAACTGCCATTTAACAAATCTAATTGTATTAATTAATTTCTTAATTTTATATATTAAATCCTTGTAGACGTATATCTTTTTGGAAAG
>JACXGM010025736.1:0-15184 GCA_016801145.1 Umbra pygmaea | reverse complement strand
AATACCACTTTCTGGCTCATAGCCTACTTATGCACTATCCTTTATAAACCAGAGTTTTTGCAACAATTTTGTTAAGGTTATATCATTAGATAAACCATGTCCCAGGTCTTAAATATGTTTTGATTGATCACAAATAAGATTGTTTAGTAATACTACAAGCTAGAATACATAATCCTCTGCCAGTGTGCATAATTAAATTCTTGACCAATCACAGGTATTTTTCATTATTTTATTGTGCATTTACTGCGGCATTGGTCTAAAAAAGCATTTCGAGTGGCATTAAAAAAGTCATCAAACCTGCAGACACCCTGCATACTGGAATCTGCCTCAGGCCTCATATCGCTAAGACCGCCCCTGTAGGAATACAACATCCTGATACGGTTATAAACTTCACTTCCTGTTATTACTCTGTGTGTGTTTGTGTGCATGTGGTTGTGGCTGCATATGTGTCTATTCGTGTGTGTTAGGACTACCGGTATATTTTCAGAATTATTGTAGACTACATGCCAGGGCATTGTTTCCTCACTCTGTGTAGGCAGACATGATTGACTTGGTTCACTGTAGATAAAAGGAGTGTCCGTTTGCAAAGCCCAGGATCTTTCCAGGATGTTGCCAGTCAGAATTACTTTGCATGAAAATCACACATGCAAGCATCCACTAAATGCAAACTGTCAGCGAAAATTTGTGTGAACTAGAACGAAAGATCACGTAGACCATTAAGAAGCGGTCCAGACAGCTGTCTGTTTTGATCGTTAGATAAGTTAAATTCAGTTGTAGAGCACATGACCAAGATTGCAGTCCGCCATCTAAGTTGGTCTGGATAAATGTTGAATAAATGTAATCAATAAATGTTGAATAAATGTAATCAATAACAGACCAGCGGTTTGAACCAGGGACAGTTTGGTTAGCAGCCCTACACTCTAACCACCTAAGCTACTGTATCTACCGTCACTTGATTTATGAGACTATTTATGACTTTTGTTTTCTAATTGGTGCTTAGTTTGACCTCTGGTTGGTTGATCTTGGTTTAACATTTTGACTGGTTCTATCAGTACTGGAAAAGTGACCTGCCATAGAGTTATCCTGGCAAGAAAAAGATTGTTCACAACCGCTGAGGTGTATGGGGCCCATACACTGTGGTTACATCACTGGCTTAACGAAGGCCAATCAGTACATACCCAGAGATTATAGCCTGAGGCCTACCCATTTCTCGGTCTCCCTCTGCCTTCTTCCACACCTCCCTCTGTCGTCCATCCATTCATCATAGTATATTTCCATCGCTAAACTGAGCTTTCAGTCTTTCCTGTATTTGGCTGGACATCCTTCACTTTCTCTACTTTGTCCTGTTTCTGCCTTTATCTACTCTTCATCTAGCTTTGCACTATCTTCCTCTCTCTTTCTAAGAACGCAGGCTGTCAGGACACAGGTTGTAAGGACGCAGGCTGTAAGGATCCAGGCTGTAAGAACGTAGGCTAGAAGTCTAGAAGACATGAGTAGAACTTAGTATCTTTAAGTTGACAGTCATACCCTGCTCCTTTCTTTTTCTCTTAGTCTGAGTTTCTTTCTTTCTTTTTCTTTCTTTTTTTTTTCTTCTTTTTTTTCTTTCTTTCTTTCTTTCTTTCTTTCTTTCTTTCTTTCTTTCTTTCTTTCTTTCTTTCTTTTTTCTTTCTTTCTTTCTTCTTTCTTTCTTTCTTTCTTTCTTTCTTTCTTTCTTTCTTTCTTTCTTTCTTTCTTTCTTTCTTTCTTTCTTTCTCTTTATCTGTCCAGTCATCTACTATTCTCCACACCAAGCTATTTCACTTCCTCCTTTGTCTGACTACATGAGTGAGGGTTTTAAGGATTAGAGATGAGTCACATCACCTATCTTCAGCATGCTGTTTTAAGGCTTATTTTCTGCCAAGCTGCCTGAATGTCTATTCCCTGTTCTCTGCCCCCTGCATCTCTGCCTTTCTCTGGTACATTGTGGCAATTTGACGCATTCACATATTGTGTAAAGGATTTCCTTCTTGTCACCACTCAACACATGACAAGTGTGAATTGACTTTTTTGTTCTGTGTGTGTGTGTGTGTGTGTGTGTGTGCGTGTGCGTGTGCGTGTGTGTGTGTGTCAGTTCCCTTTAAAGGTTTAACTAGTGTGTCTCCGGGGACGAGGTAGGTTGTACGTGATGCACGATATGGGTAGTGGAGCTCATAACACCGTTTCAGGAAGAGGGCTTTGGTCTCAGATAACACACCTAACCCACAAAAGTAGTGTCAGGAGACACAAATTATTGCATGAAATGCTTATTTAGCAGTTACTCACAACAATACTACAGCAGTAGAGTGATAAATGAAAGGAAACTAATAAAATAAACACATTTTAGCTTATAAAAGTATTAAAGACAGTACACAAAACAACATGCAAACCATACGTTGTTATATGAATATATAGTATGTGTGACCACAACCTGGCACCATGGCTATACAAAACAACAGCTCTAAACCTCTCTGCGCTGTTTCCTTACATCAGAATGGTCTGACTCTCACACTGTACTTTGAAGTAATCATGTCATCTGGTGATCTGTGTTGTGGAACCATAATAAGGATACTTCTATTATCAGTATATGCTTTTAAGCAGCGTAGTTTTGTGGCGAGTCCCCAACACTAATGAATAGGAAATGTCTCTCTTCAAGGCTTACTTTTGTTATTCCTAAAATGGGTTGTGTGACCCAATTTGGATCCAGGATACAGCTGTGAAGAAAATAAGATTTTACCCAATCCCATAACTGGGATTTGAACAAACACAGTTATTCCTAAATAACCTACTCACTAAAATGAATTACATGGATTAGACTGACGCTGGGAAAACATAAAACAGCAAGCGTCCTCCGTGTTTCAGGACATAGCGTATTAGACTTTTTTTGCCTTTTAACTTTTCACTCGCGCACCCCTCAAGCAAAGCCCTGCGCCCACAGTGGTACGGCCCACACGCCCTGCGCCCACAGTGGTACGACCCACACGCCCTGCACTTTGGGAACCTCTGTATTAGATGACCAGGTGTTGGGCAAAGCTGAAAATTGAACTCATCAGAGAAGGCAACCTTACTGAAGTCACATACGGTCCAATCCTTATGGACTATAGCAAACCTTAGCTTGCCTCTTTGCTTCTCATTGACGATTTGTTTATCGCTTTGCATGACTTCAGCCCTGCCACTAAGAGCCGGTTTAGGAGCTGTTTTAACTCGCCATGCACTTAGCTGCCACTTGCCATTCTTTTTGTAGGTATGTCATCTTTCGGTTGTTGAGTGACATTTGAATTGCCGCTCTCGGCGGTTATCGCAGTCAGTGGAGGGTCGTTTTCACCCTCTACCGGTCTAGCTTTGTTGTACCCAATGTCTGCTGCTTGACCTTATCAAATGCCATCTTTTAAATTTTAAGGATGGAAGAAACCAGACACTCAGTGTATCCCTCTGCCAGTACATTTGCAGTGGTCTCTTCATTTCTTTCCAGAGCTGTAGTTACTGTATATACAGTGACAGTGGCGAGCCGTCATTTTCCACCTAGGCCATTCACTAATTGACCTGACACGACTGAAACCATAAGAATGTAACACTATGCACTATGACAGTATGTCGCATTAAACATACTGTAGCCATCGGATAGCCAAAATCAATGTCCTAACCAATTAAACAAGAACTAACTCCCAACACCCAGTCACAACACTACAAACATGCAAAAATGCCAGAAGGAACAATCAGGATTCAACAGACTTCCCCAGAGATTGAAGACAAGCTGCGTATTAAACGCACATCCAGGTTTAACACGCACACTCAAAGGCACAGCCCACTAAGACCAATGAATCTGAACCAAAGAGCTTATATATACGATCTGAACATGCTTCACACTAGTAGTGATCTAAAACAAGCAAGTATTAACTATTGATCTATTAACTAGTGATCTAAAATAATTAACTAGTATTAACAGGCCTGGCGCCAGGCGGAAGTGTGTCTGTTTATCTCCCCCTGCTTGAATACCAATACAGTACATGCACTAAGCCCCGTTAAGAACCTTTAAGGCTAGGGATGGGCCAATACCACTTTTTATGAAACGAGTACAAGTACAGAGTATTTCATTTTGGGTACTTGCTGATACGAGTACCGATAGGAGTACTTTTAAGAACTATGACAAATGTCACATTCATCAAGCTGAAATCTGCTATTTCTTAGATGTTGATCACCCAATTCAAATATAGAAAAGTAAATATTCCTACATATCCAGAAGAACATAATTTACATTGCAGGTCAAGAATGTGTAATATTTATTAGATGTTAATGGTTTACGTCTCCTTTCCTAATTAAGTGAGAGAAACACGTTTGTAAACGCGAACGCAATAGACATTTGTGTTCGAATTTGCCTAAACTAAGCATTGCAGAAGTTTTGTGTAAGATGAGAATGTCTGTTTGAAGTGACTTTCTCCAAAACAGGGATAATTAACTAATCATATTATTCTGTTAAGGTATTTTATTGTTTTATTATAATCGGTACACAATTAGATGTACTATCAATGAATTCTGTTGAAGAACATATAAATAGGCTACATCGTATTTCCTTAAAGTTATATTTCTTAACGTTAGTATGTCAGAACTCAGAAATACCACTATTTTGTTCACCCAGAAGTTTAGCAAACTACCAACATTTGTCTTTCCTTACTGAAGGTGGCTTTCAGAGGCTAGGTCCGGGGCGTTCCTCATGCCGTTTTCTACAGTTACAGTATGCACCGTATTGCATCCTTCATTCTTTCCTGTATTTAAATGTACTGGTATTGGTATCGGCCCATCCCTAGTTAAGGCCCTGCAGTAAAAATATATAAAAATCCATCAAACTCACCAAAGCTGCTCATTATTTGAAGACGAAGTCCGTCCTCCTTTCTCTTTTAAAAAGACTTCTATGACGCGGTTGTACAGCACATCTTTGCGTTAAGTTCCAATAAAAGATATTGCCCAATGCTCAGAGTCGAGTCCTATATTCGCCACCAAAGCTACTTCTTCACCTCCATCTGCCATTATGCTAAAAGTAAAAAATCTAACAATCTAAAAATTGAAAGTTTAAAGAAATCGGAGAGCTAAGCTGGGAGAGCTAAGCTAATTCTTGTTCAGATGGCAAACTTTTTTTTGCTGAACTTTATTGAACTGCCCCTCCTATCAGCAACAGAAACTATGCTGACGTAAGGCTAGGCCTGCAGAAACGCTTTACTTGGTCAAAGAACACACCCAACATGGTAAAGTCGAAATCAGATTGGTTAAAAATATGACAATCAACAACATGATCCTGATGGGCTTCAACAGCAGACGGTATTCACTCAGAATTCTGCAGGCCCTAGTCTACCCAGAGACAACACAGATAAAAAATCTTATTGGATAAAAGCTTTCATTTATATGAGCTGCGCTAAAAGCAATGCAAAATGCTTTTAGCGCATGAAAAGAACGTACTGTAGCAATGAAATCACCGTATAGACTAATTTAAATGAACTTTTATAAAATATATATAGTGTTAATGAAAGAATATATTAAAGAAGTACAAATTACATTTCTGATTCTGATTATCTTTGGGCCTGCAGAGAAGGCCTTGCAGGCCCTGACGGCCCACCACTGTACAGTGAGCTCCATAACTCATTGGACAGTGACCTTTTTTGGTAATTTTAGTTCTGCACTCTTGCACTTTGAGAGGAAAGGATACAAAGACAAGGCGTTCAGCTTTAACTTAAGGGGACATTTATACATATCAGATGAACCATTTAGACATCATAGACCTATGTGTACATAGTCCCTTCCATATTTTGGGCACCAAAAATCATTGGACAGTTCAACATAATGTAGAATAAGGTAATAATTGTTATTTTTTGGTCACTGGGTGTCTTCCCTGGTGATGCTCTGCCAGGCCTGTACTGCAGCCATCTTCAGTTCCTGCTTGTTTTGGGGACTTATTAACTTCAGTCTAAAATGCATGTTGAATTGGATTCAGATCTGGTGACTGACTCAGCCAGCCAAAGAATGTGCAAAAAGACCTGGTAGACCGAGGAAGACCACTGTCTTGGATGACAAGAAAAATAAAACTTTTGAATTGTAACCCAGCAACAGGAGCGGTCAATGGGGTGCAAACAGCAAGCTGACAGTAATTTCTCTAAACTGACAAGTGCTTCATTTGTAAATTTTATTAATCAGTCCCAAATGTTTTGGTTCCTTATAATAGACGCAAGGGCTACCGGGTGATGTGAAGCTTTGTAATCAAACAGTTTGGTAAAAGATAATGCCCATATCAATAAATTCCAAATAAGGTAAAATACTGTATATTTACAAAGTACTGCGTCTTAAAAAGTAATGTTCATACATACCACATCGGCTATTTAATAATAATAATAATAATACATGGTACTTATATTGTGCTTTTCAAGGAACCAAAGATGCTTTATAAAAACTAGCAAAATAAAGAACATAGAAAAACAAAAAGACAACAGCAAAGGGGCTATGGGAAGGCTTGTTTAAACATAAAAGTCTTGAGGCAGTAGCAGAAGATGTTAACAGAGACAGAGTCACAGATGGATTCAGGGAGGACGTTCCAGAGCCTGGGAGCAACCCTAGAGAAAGCCCTGTCACCAAAGCTCTGTAGCTTGGACCTGGGGATGATGAGGTGGGCTGCTGTACCAGATCGTAGTGAGCGTGTGGGTTGAGGAGGAAGAAGATCCAAAAGGTATGGGGGAGCAATTTGGAAGGGTGTTTTATAATGAATTGGCTGGGAGACAGGGAGCCAGTGGAGCTCACGGAGGATAGGGGTGATGCGCTGCCAGCACTTAGTGTGGGTGAGAAGCCTGGCTGCAGAGTTTTTAACCATATGTAGCTTATGGAGGTATGAGGAGTTGATGTCGGGCAAAAGTGTTACAGTAATCCAGACAGAAGGAGATGAATGCATGAATCAGAGTTTTGGCTGCAGGTGGAGGGAGGGAGGATTTGAGTTTGGCTATGTTGCATAGATTAAAAAATTTGGACAGTACCGTTCGCGTACTCAGGCAGGCGGCATCTTGGGAAAACAGAGTCGAACCACAAACGTTGTGCTACGTGAGCTTTACTGTGAGCAAATTGTGTTTGATTTTAGTTTGCATCGCCAAAAACATCGCCAAAACTTCATGCCATGGGAGATTCCAATGTATACGTGAACAGTAATGTCTTTTAAACTATCTTTTGAATAAACTGTCTGTACACTTACAAAGTTCTCAATGCTTCAGTTTGCATCTAGGGACCCTCATTTTGCTACCGTGGAAGTGTGGTGCAATTTTAAGCCTTGTTAATGGTATAAAATAGCGCTTTCTTTTTACTTAATTAATGCCCTCACAAATAAGGTCAATATCAGTTCGCACTACAACTGGGCACATTCGATCAGCATGAAAACGGTCGACTCAGTACCCATGTGTTATTAACCCCTAGGTTCATTTTGTGCCCAACTAAAGCCTGCAGTATACTAGCTGTTCCTGACCTGGCACGGGAACAGCTAGTATACTTCAGGTTTGAGAAGCGTATGTGTGGCTTCGAGGAGAAAGAGATTGCAAAGACAATGTAAAGTGAGTTATCAGTTAACAATAAAACAACAAGCTTCTCAATACATGGTGGATTCATCTGTTGTTAATACTGTCGGTGAAGTGAAGGGTGTTACCCAGAAAAGAACATCAGCCCTGGAGGTCTCCCCAGCCGTTTCCCGGCCAACTTGGAGACCGAAACAGGAAGTGTAACATCTTATATCAATTTTCTTTTATAACCTATTAGACATAAAAGTAGAGTATACAGAAACTTCATTCAACGTCCGAGTCCCTATTCATGAATGCTCTAGTTCGATTTTATATTCTGTGTCCTCGAGTCCAAGTACAAGTCATCAGTGTGCGAGTCCAAGTCAAGTCACGAGCCCAGAGAATAGCGACTCGAGTCGACCTTGAGTCCGAGTCCAGGACTCGAGTACTCCATCACTGCTGAGCTCACAGGCCACAATGAGATACAACTACTAGCTCTAATGCAAGCTAGTATATTCCATTTATTCTCCTCTTCGTGTCAACCAACTAAAGTCCCACTTCACACCCAGTTAGCCAGAGGGTAGAAACGTTGACAATGACAAAAACAACAAAAAAGCAAACTAGTAGAAACAAAACACAAACAATTTCCAGGTAGAAGCAGCAATCCAAAAACGAAACCAGCAGATAGTCTCAGACGAGACTTCAAACTTCAGAACAAATTATGCAGTAAAATAAATCTATACAGTAGCAGTATTGTAATGAGGCATTATTTCTGCCATTGTTCAGCCACCTGGGTCAGAGCTTTGTGTTTTGAGTCACGTAGGTCATCAGTTAGGCTGAGTTAAAGGCAGAAGCAACACTAATTTAAACTGATTTCTTAATGATGAAACGTGTCACACAGAATTGTTGTAAATATGATTCTGAATGCTAAACATACGCTTACTTTACAGTGGCAGTTAACCATCAGTTGCATGATTGAGACCATTTCAATTACAGGTGTGACTCAAGGCAGACATTACAGGGGGATCTTCTATAAACCGGTGGAGGGACATGAAACAAGATTCATTTGTGTTTAGAAAAAACTTCAGATATTCAGCTGCCCACATCCAATCCATGAAATAGAACTGCATTTAAGATTAGCACTTCATTAGAAACTGGCATGAAAATAGTTATTTTCAAACAAATAACTGCAAAGGCAATTATCAGGAATGCTCGGACTTTACTGAAGTTATAAATAATGAGCCTAATATGGTGTAAGGGGCAGGGTAGGAAAGTTAGGGACTGGGCTGGAGATTAGGTGTAACTGAGGATTTACCAACTCACGCAGGGAAGAAAAGAAAGTACACAGGATAATGGCAGAGAACTTATATTAAATCTGCCAATCAACATAAAAACATTTTCCATTAGTAAGTCAGTGTTCACCGTTCGTCTCCGTCCTCACCCTCTACCAACTCTGAATCCAGGCCCACCTCCTCGTAGTCCTTCTCCAGGGCAGCCAGGTCCTCTCTGGCCTCAGAGAACTCTCCCTCCCACATATCCTCCCCCACATACCAGTGCACAAAGGCCCTCTTGGCGTACATCAGGTCAAACCTTTGGTCGAACGGAGCCCAAGTCTCAGCGATTGCTGTGGTGTTGCTTAACATACCGTAGGTGGCTGGTAGTTGATGCCAACCTCCAAGGCAAAACAAACTGTCTGAAAACCTGGAAAAACTATACTTAGGATGAAATCATTCTACTCTCAGAATTGGACAATACTGTAGTTTAAAATGTAAACAATCAATAAGATAAAAGTCTGTTACATGCTTGTTTTGTTTTTGGTTTGATTGGACGAATGCCTCATTGTTTTTTGTTTGTTTTTAAAGGACAGGTTGGAAAAAAAATTGATTGTGCAATGTAATTCCCAGAGGATAACACCTGCCAACCAGGTTATTGATTAGGTGGAAGGATTGTGATTTATTTAAACAAAATATTTAAATGCTCAATCTTCCGGATAAATCTGTTTTTTTAATTAGGCCAATATACAAAATATTACTTTGAATATTTATTTAAACACACACATATTTCATGATACTTGTGATCAGTGACGGCTGGTGGTGATATTGGGTGGGTGGGCTAAATGCATTATGCATCCATCAAATGTTCACGTTGCTTCAACACATCCATTTACGTAATTTAGCTGACACTTGTGAATTACAGTAAGTACAGGGACATTCCTCTGGAGCAATTTAGGTTAACGTGCCTTGCCCAAGGACACAACAACATTTGGCACAGTCAGGAATCGAACCGGCTACCAGTCTGACTCCCTAACCACTGAGCCATCTGTACCAAATCCGCGATACCAAGTAATAACAACTCTATATACCTTGTTATAGCAAGTTCCAGCCGCCACCAACTCCCATCACATCCAGGAGGGTGCAACCGTGAGACCCTGAACCTCATAACACTAAACCTAACTTTAACCCCAAGCATACAAGGACTGGGAAAATGGAAATATCAAGTGAGGGTTATGGTTAATATACAGAACATGTGAGGACATGATTTTGCTTCTTAGTATTATTGTAAAACACACACAGAGTTGTGTACAGCTACCCTCGTGGGGACAATAAAACAAAGAAATGTTACCTAACCTTATCCCTAACCTAACCTTAACTTCACCCTAATCTTAATAACCTAATATTTACGCCCAAATGTAACCAAGCCCTTAAGCCTAAACATAAACCAAATCATAATAATTTAACCTGAATGTAACCTAAATTCTAACCCTAAACCTAATTGTGAATTTGACTAACCAGAAATTGACTTTGTCCTCACAGGGAATAGCAAAATGTCCTAATACGGTCATTTCTTTAACATTTACAATCCGAAAGACTTCAGTTTCTAATACAATCTGTTAAACCAAGTACACACACACACTTTAGTAATAATGCAGAATTGCTAGAGGGAAAGTATGTAATAATGCAGTAAGGTACAGTTATGTTGTGCACATTTTGTTGTGTTTGTTGTAGTTCTAGCAAGTCCCAGCAAGAGTGTCCATTCCCTTGGCAACAGCCAGTGGAGATCTGAATCAAACATGAAATACTCAAATGAGTCAGTTTACCCATTGATCAACCTGACTAAAGCAGCAGCTAACACATAAACTCTCATGCGGTATCCTGTCAGAGCTCTGTGAAGATTAGCTTTTTTCATAGGCCCTATCTTGGTACTTTAGAGCCATACTAATACAGTAACTGTTGTTTTGAGACTGTCTGCTCCCATGAACACTTCAATACATGTCCCCAACTGCCTCTAACACCCCACCACAGTGGAGGAACAGTACTATGGACACTTAGCCAGCAGCAGAGTGCCTTATATTCTACTGCTGGTTTGCTTTTAAAGCTATGCAGGGTGGGGACTGGTCAGTCCCTGGATGGGAGTACAATGCTGCTGCAAGTGGTGATGAATGGCCAGTAGGGGGGCACTCTTCCCTCTGGTCTAAAGATCATTCCCATAGCCCAAGGGCTGTGAAAGGGACTTTCCTGTGTAGGATGCCGTCTTCTGGATGGGACGTTAAACGGGCGTCCTGACTTTCTGTAGTCACTAAGTTTCCAATGGTACTTATTGTAAGACAAGGGGTGTTAGCCCGGGTGTCTTGGACAAAATTTCAATCTGGCCGTCATACCGTCATGGCAACCTAATCATCCATAGCTTTCAATTGGCTCATTCATTCCCTCCCCCCACTTCTCCCCAGGCCATTGCTATAAATCAGTGGTTCTCAAACCTCTCCTCGGGGACCCCCAGCCAGTCCATGTATTTGAACTGCCCCTGGGCTAGCACACCTGATTCAATGTATCTACTAATCAACATGTTGTTTATTAGTGCATCTGACCTGATGGTTCAGGGCTACAGCTAAACTGTGTTATTTCAGGGGGTCCCAGAAGAGAGGTTTAAGAACCACTGCTGTAAATGAGAAGCTGTGCTCAGTCAATTTGCCTGTTAAAATAAAGGTAACTAATTAACTAAATGAATACTTCAATGGAGAATATTAAAATCTGTTTCAATTGGAACCTGTTTTGCTTTACGAATTGTAGCTAATGTACAGTGCATCCAAAATGTATTCACAGCACTTCACTTTTTCACATTTTGTTATATTACACCCTTTTTCCAAAATTGATTAAATTAATTATTTCCCTCAAAATTCTACAAAGAATACCCCATAATGACAATGTGAAAGTAGTGTGTTTGAAATCTTAACAAATCTATTAAAAATAAAACACAATAAAAAGCACATGTACATAAGTATTCACAGCCTCTGCTCAAAACTTTGTTGAAGCACCTTTGGCAGAAATTACAACCTCAAGTCTTTTTAAGTATGACGCTACAAGCTTGGCACACCTATTTTTGGGTAGTGTCTCCCATTCTTCTTTGCAGCACCTCTAAAGCTCCATCAGGTTGGATAGGGAGCGTTGGTGCACAGCCATTTTCAGATCTCTCCAGAGATGTTCAATCGTGGTTCAAGTCTGGGCTCTGGCTGGGCCACTCAAGGACATTCACAGAGTTGTCCTGTAGCCACTCCTTTGTTATCTTGGCTTTGTGCTTAGGGTTGTTGTCCTGTTGGAAGATTAACCTTTGCCCCAGTCTGAGGTCCAGAGTGCTCTGCAGCAGGTTTTCATCAAGGATGTCTCTGTACATTGCTGCATTAATCTTTCCCTCAATCCTGACTAGTATCCCAGTTCCTGCCACTGAAAAACATGCCCACAGCATGATGCTGCCACCACCATGCATCATTGTAGGGATGGTATTGGCCAGGAGATGAGTGGTGCCTGGTTTCTTCCAGACATGATGCTTGCCATTCAGGCCATAGTGTCCAATCTTTGTTTCATCAGACCAGAGAATGTTCTCCATTTCAGAATAAGGTTGAAACATAACAAAGTGTGGAAAAAGTCAAGTGCTGTAAATACTTCCCTGATGCACTGTAGCTTTAAGGGTTTACTGTGCAACTGTTTCACAGCTCTCAACTTTATAAAGCTGGGTTTTTGCTAACATGTCATTCATTTTGTCAGTTTTATAATAATAGCCTGTTTGTTTGTATGTTGGTCTCTGTGTTACACTGTGTGTTTACATGGTGTAAAACGGTGTGTGTTTGCATACATATAGTGTTGCTAAGTAGACAGGGGGTGGGGTGAAAAATGGCTGACTCCCTTTCTACCATGGATCAACACCAACACATTCAAATGTATTTAACCCTGACAATGGGTCTGACAATAACATTTGAATGAAGTGTTTTTAAATACTTTCATATACTTTTGTATACAAAGTAATTGGTTCAGATTGTTTTATTGGGAAAAGAAATACACAGAAAATAAGTATTCATTGATAACATAGAAGCCGGGAAGGAAAATGTTTGTGTGTGTGATAAAAGTAACATGTTCAACTGTACTGTATGTCTCTTCTCTTGCCAGGGTGTGGTTGCCATCGATCCATCAGGGGTTAATTTGGAGCAAACCCTGCCCAGCTCAGGAGTGTACGAGCTGGACATAGTTGTAAATAGAGGACACAACCTGGCTATTCGGGACAGAGGAGGTAGATGCATTACAGATGTAGGCTTCTAAAGCTTATGTTTTTTCACTAGATTTTCCACTTTGGAAAATCTATCATCTTCCAAAATATGCTTTAATTATAATCTGTTGTATTATTCACATTTCCTGTTGGTGTGGTATTTTATTTCCATCTGTAGCAAACTTTCAAATTAAGATTCTGCTTATGTATGTATGTTACGTATGTCTTCTATTTTTTATTTTAGAGGGTGTGTTATTTGTGGGATAGTAAAATAAAATGAAAAGTAAAAATGGGTTTACCAGTTTCTGTGTGCCTCTTTTTTTGTCCTACTCTCTTGGCCTCAGGTACCAGTGATCCATATGTAAAGTTTAAGCTAGCCGGTAAGGAGGTGTTTCGTACTAAGACCATCCATAAGAACCTCAACCCTGTCTGGGACGAGGGGATGAAACTCCTGGTGGACAGTCTGCAGGAACCTCTCTATGTCAAGGTAACACACATACATGCATACTGTACACAGAGCATTGTGCCAACATTGTGTAAACAGTGTGCTCTGACAGATGGTGTGTGTTTCACTGCAGGTGTTCGACTATGACTTCGGCCTACAGGATGACTTCATGGGCTCAGCTTACCTTTACCTGGAACCCCTGGAGCAGGAGAGGTAGCGTAGGCCTAAGTCACCACAGTGACACCTTTATCACACCTTTATGATGTACGTTTAGCACCTGGGCATTTGTTCTCGCATTTCTTTGTGAATTTCGTTGAGTCGTTTTAACAACTGCATACAGTAGTCCGTTGAAAAACGTGTCACGACATAAAAATTTGTTTTACATTCAGATACCCTCTAAACACCAGATCCTAGGTACAACCCTAATTCCGAAAATGTTAGGACAGTATAGAAAATGCAAAAAAACGAACAAAAAGAGTAATTTAAAAATGGAATTCACCCTGTACTATGTTGAAAACACATTATGAACACATTACTGTATGGTAGGGGTGTAATGGTACTCCTAACCCACGGCATGGTTCATATATAGCAGTTTGAGGGTCACAGTGCGGTACATATTGCGGTGGTAATTTCTTTGCCCTGATCATATTCTGCTGATATATGACTCCTTGAATAGAGTGGGCCCTATCTTGCACCCGGCGCAATGCAGCGCAAAGTCTGAACTCATGTGTATTTTCTAGTTTAAGACCGACGCAGTTGTCATTTTCCCGTCAGGCGCCCGCGTTGTTTAAATAGCAAATGCATTTGCGCCCATGGGAGTGTTGGTCTAACGGGGAGGTGTGTTTAGGATAATTCTTGGTGTATTGCTATCTTGAGGCATCGGAAAGTGATCGCGCCGTTGACCAACAAAAACCTGGTCTAAAGTCAATGGCGCAGCACGTCATAGTAATTTTAAAAGCAAATTAGTCAAATGCACCTACGGCATAGGCACAACGCATGCACACTATGCTTGTTGCACACACACAGGGAAGCGCAGCAGCACACGAACATGCAAAAGATTACAAATAAAAATATTACGGTGCAAATCCGCCGTCATAATAGCAATGCGCGAAAGGTACAAACGCGCCTGGCTCTTAAAGGGAATGGCAGATGAATCTCTGATTGGTTTATTGCATGTTACGCCCAAAACACGCCTATGAATTAATGAAGACACTTAGTACAACCCCTTTAGACCGTGCGCATGGGACCTTTTATCCGCTGTTAAAATAGCAAAAGTGGATTTGGACATGCCCAAAGCGCACTTGCGCCATACGCTTTACGCCATGCGCTTAGATCGTTAAAATAGGGCCAAATGAGGAGACGGTTGTTTTTGTTTCCACAACTGCCTCAGCAACTGAACAACTGTATGGACAATCTAACATTTTAGAAAACTCTTAAAACCTACAGTTTTAAGCATCATGTCCAAAAACCAGCATAGTTTCTACTAATAGTCAAAAGTCATACTAATGAACCATTCCATTTAAAAAATAGTTTCTACTAATAGTCAAAAGTCATACTAATGAACCATTCCATTTAAAAAATAGTTTCTACTAATAGTCAAAAGTCATACTAATGAACCATTCCATTTAAAAAATAGTTTCTACTAATAGTCAAAAGTCATACTAATGAACCA